>LXGU01000003.1:0-304492 GCA_001640685.1 Catunica adiposa
GGCATAGCCAAATAGTGTCTATTCCCTCGACTTTGGTCGCACATTGGACTGCCTTTTGTGCTGCCACTGCCTCTGCATCCGGGACTTCAAACCATCTCCCTAGGGCGCAGTGTCCCTCCTCCTTCACCTCCCCTTCCACCATGATCGCCCACAATCATTAAATGTTTATGGGTTACTTCAACTGTAGTCTGCCTGTAGTTGAAAGAAGGTTTACGGATATATATATTTGAGAAGGGGAGAAAATGAGAGTAATTAGTTATGGTGGTCAATATTGGCGGGGAGATGATGAATAATGAACAACTAAGAACGATAGAGGCCTTTACCGATACATATATATGTATATATATATTAGCGTAAGGATGCTGGATGCGGCGACGCAAGTCAATAATATCCTTTCAAGAGTAGTAGCAAGCTGTTGTTTCATGTTATGTTGCTCTCTGTTTGACTAGTAACTTTCTCTTGGGTAATATGCCAATTCATATCAGGAAAATGGAGAACAGGGAATGCGTCAATCTCATATGAGGAAATTAGTCAAGTACAAGAAGTGGATTGCTGATGGTGGATACAGAGCAAGCCTGAAGTTTGGGTGGGCGGTGGTTCTATGCATAGTGGTTATTAATATGGGATAGTCATAGTAGTGAGGTGTATTTTCCTTGATATTTTGCACTTATATATGAACTTTCTAGTTAGCTTGATCCATTCCCATTTAATAGATTTGACCATGCATGTATGGATGGAATAATGTACACCATTGATCACATGCGTGATCGCATGTGCTTACTGCTGCTTGTTAAATGCTACATTAACTGTCTATACTTCCTCTGATGCGCCATGTTGACATCACATTAAAGAACTGGGTTATAATAATCGTTTTGCAAGAGAGGAAATGGGACTGCGGCCAGGAGATATCACCACAATAATTACACTTGGTAAACGTCCGTATTTGGTTAACAGGAGACTTTCATGTTAATATGAGAAGAATAAATGACCTTATCTTGAATGACTCCAAGCCAAATTTCATATACCGACCCGAAAAGCATTTCGTCGAGTCAATCTCGCCATCATAGACTCCAAGTTCCGCCCTGCTTCATTGATATTACTCTGACATGCTCATCCCCAGAATCTCTCCATGTTATATGCTCCAATTTTCTTGTCTTGATCATCAAGGTCTCTCTGAGACGAAGGCCGATAGAGAAGCCACGGAAAGCAAGAGGTATTTCAAATAACGGAAGCCCAAGGCCCGGCAGCGTATATCCCAAGCAATGTTCCCCAAAGATAAATGTCGCTTGACCATCATGGCCAATAATACGCATATAGTGCCGTTTATGGACCTCTATCTTTTTTGTTGTAGCTGGGTCTATAACAAACTCCGCTTGTAGCTCTTTAGGCCACTCAACGCACTCCTCTCTTGCTAATCCCATGAAGGCATCATGGAAATACTTATCCGCAACCAATTGCATCCCTACAATACTGCGTTTCGGTCCCCAGTCTTGGAGTTGGGGAGAAGAACCCTCATGTTCCGCATAGTATATCCTCCACTTAGTAGCTCTAATTTGGCTATCATCTCTAGTCTTTCTCCACTCATCAATGCAGATTGCCTCAACCATTGTTGGATTTTTGGAATCATCTACCTTACAGATATTCCATGGGCGTTCTCTCTGATAGGGCTCGGGCTTCAGAGTCATCCCCTGCCGCAGCCATTGAAATTGCCGATATCCCGGGTAGCCGTCTGGATATCTCCAGGGTATAACGGCAAATGATGCTTCTTTGCTTTCACGTTTATTGGACTTGTCTGTAAGCTCTGTAGTCATAGAAAAGCCGTAGAGTATATATTGCATAGAGTTGTTGTAATGGCGAGTAATGTGGTGGTTGAGGTGGTGGATACCGTAAGGGGTCCCGAAGTAGTAATGGACAAAAGGTTTGGCGCGGTTGGTAGGCTCGGAAAGAGATGCGTTGACGATGTTGCCTTTGTGGTCGAAGAGCTATAATTAAAGTTAGAGTAAAGTCGTTTAACAGTAGGTAACAAGTCCACACGACTAGTGGCTTTTACAAATAAGCCTGACAAAGATACGAAAATTTACACCAGAGCTTGGGCATAATGACAACGTTGGTAGCAAAATGTGACTGGACAGTTGATAACTTACCCGGGCACCTCGGAACTGAGTCAGGTCTGACTCCTCGTAGACCGTCGCAACCTCCCCCACGGAGATCTCGACAATATCTACCATTTCATCCGCTTCCAAGCTCTCTTCCTGGTCTTCTCCTGGTAGCAAATTCCGTAACTTGATTAATGGCTGGTCGTAATCCATACACCCCTCGGCTTTCTTTCGCCCGTATCTACTTTTTCCAATCTCATATGGTAGTAAACAAGATGATCCTGCCAGAGGTGGTTCATCTGATATCGAGTAAGATTTATCAACTGATTTCAAGGTTAAATGGATACAGGTTTCAATACGTTCAGGGCTGGAAATTCTACTAGTTCCGCGATCAAGATACTCGTGGTACCGAGAGATGACATTAGACGACTGGTCAAGAAAAGATTGCCGGACAGCTAAGACCTCGCCCCATCCCCGAAACCCAGCGTCTCCCCGGGTGATCGCAGAAAGCCAACCAGCCAGTGCCATTCTATTAACCCTCTTGCTCAGTTCTGGGCGATCGAAGACGGTAAGAATCTCAGGAAACCAAATAGCTTCATGCCTCCGGATGTATCCAGTCCAAAATCTTTCATCATCTAAAATCTCTGATAATGCAAACGATGCTTGCCAAGCATTCCTGAGATCATCTCTCGATGATATATACTCCAAAATGAGCATACGGATCTCCCAAGGAAGCTTACTGAATACATCCTTTTTGGTTTCCATTGCCTTTGGAATCGTTGTCACCAACTTCCCTGGATTTTCAAATCTCCCTGCCTCTATTAAATCGACCAAAGCTTCGGTGAGTGGCAGCTTCTGCATCAAGGTCTGCATCAAGACTGACCTAATTATTTTTTGGCGCCCTAGGCCATACCAAGTCCGATATTTGTATCCGGAGAACATTGTCGATAAAAACGCCTTTTTGTCTAGCTGTTTCCAATCCACTGCCGTTAGTGTATGTGTGATCGGCTTTCCAAGTAGTCGATTCAACAAAGGTCCAATGCATTCAACATGATAATGGTGTCCTAGGGGCTGCCATGTACGGGCTACTCCATAGCTATAATGGTGCTGTTCGCTGGGAACAACATCATTGGCGTACATTGCGGCACGCAACCATTCTTCGGGGATTTGATCCCGAGATTCCGGAGACAGTGGGTTTAATGGAAGAGAATACGCATTTATCCATTGGCCCACTGAGAAAATCTGTCTGTTTCAGGTTATTCTGTATCCTAATCATCGAACTATCCGTATAACTTACTCAAATGAACCCCCAAGATGCGACCTGACTGACTTAGTTGAATATAATAGGATCGGATCTCTCCAACCAGGTAACTCCGCATTGTACACCAAGCTTGGGGAAGAAAACGGCGGTGTTTCCAAGAAGTTTCCAAGTTCGAGGGGATGGCGGCGTACTGGGTCGCCATCTTTCAAATACTTATCTGCATACTTCTTAACGAGAGATTTAGGCAGTGGATTGGTAAATGTTTCCGCATGCACCTGGTTTCTCATGATCCGGCCATCCCACTCAGGGTTTTGGACGCCACAGAGCTGGCAGTAAGAAGGATCGGGCTCCATGAGTACCAATAACGTAGAATTATGAAGGGAATAAAATAAAGCTATAATAATTTGACGACACAGAAGTGATAGTGGGAGAGAAATGAGTATTTAACGAGCATGATTGGGTAGCTTTGCAGGCGGAAGAAAGGATGAGGGTGGCATGGATATATTATCCTGCAAGATAATAAGACACTTTGATTCCTATTCGGCTTGAACAAGGATTCCTTCTATAGGTAGTATAGGGTTATGACGTATAACCTTGTAGAGGGAGCTTAGTCGAATCATCCTACAGTTTTGTCGTATATCATAGGTAGTACCCCTACTCTACTACCAGCTCTGTACGACCTCTGAAATTATATCGTCAACTTGTACAATTCTACCTGCATACTCCTTACTCACATTCATCTTTGACCAATTATAATACCCAAATCACTATTCTATTATTTTATTACTTCGTTACTGTATGTTAACCCGAATTCATTATCCCTACATCGTGTTCAACAACAATCCTGCTATACGCACCGCTTGAATACAGTCCATGCCACCATATGTCGTGTTTCCCCCAAGCCACATCATGTATTCTTGCTCCGTCTTGAACGATGCCCCATTGTCCTGGAGAAGTTTCTAGGCGCTAAGTTCACTGAATGGACCGTAACACAGAGGTAGTACTAAGCCAGGAAACTTGCAACATGCCAATTCTGACAGGGGATCTGCCCGACCGCATTTTGATTGTGGAAGATAGCAGAAGACGCATGCTCTATACTTTTCGATCCATGGTTGGTGTTTGGCATTGCCTTTCGGTTTACAACTGTCGAGAGTCTGCTTTTTGGCATTCCATCATGACCACCGTAGAGGGCAGCTTTTGGCGGGATGGTCAGATCTGTCTCTGCCCTGGATACGGCAAAGGAGACAGGTATCTTTCATCAACCGAAGGTTACTCTTAAGCCCCTCACGAGTGACATCTTCTAACCATTTTCGTTGCAAGACGGCGTCTGGCCCATTGCTAGAACGCTCTGCTTGGTCATGAGATGGCTGTGATAGCTCCAGCATGAACGCTACGCTAGAAGGCCGCTCTACCTCATGGTGAGCAGGACAGAAACCACACAACTCATCCTCCCCAGCCATGCACCACCGCCAATCTGGTCGTGCATCCAGGTATTGACTCATGACCGCCCGCAAACAATGTCACTGTGTTATGTATAGCTGCATGAACTTCTCGTCTGCATCTAGTCTCCCACTCTTAACATACGGCCGCCAGTTTTCGCTGAGCACCACTATCGACTTCGCACGCTTACCATCCCGCCCGGCGCGCCCCGATTCTTGCGCAAAGTCCGTCATGCGCCTCGGAGCACCGGCGTGGACAATCAAGCGTACATACGGACAGTCAAACCCGACGCCATGAGCTGATGTTGCCACGATAATAGGTGATCCTGTCGAACCAAGCCATTTCTTAATGGCCATCTCCTTATCATGCTCATCCATTATGTCATGGTCGCCAGTGTACTTTTCGCAGTCTAGAGCCGTAGCCAACTCCTCTATCAACTCAGTAGTCGGGCTATAGATAATTATTCTCCAATTCCGTGTTTCGGAAATGGTTTCATTATCCTCGCTAGCCTTACGAATGTCTGCTTCGTATGGCCACACCAGCGCAACCGTCGGTTTACATACATCTGTACCAATGTAGGAACGTACGCGGTAACAAATGTTGGGTCTGTTCGTAGACTCGCGTACTATACGTGGTCGGACAAGCAAGTTTCTCTCTATAAATGCGGGCTCCATGTCAGGTGGTAGCCTGGCTGTCAACCAAACCGTCTGCGTGCGAAGCTGTCGGACAAACGAGCCCAGCTTGCGCATACTCTGTCGGAAAGACACCGTCAATGTCAAATGACTTTCATCAATCACGATACAGTCAAGCTTTTGTTTCATAGTAAGCCTATGAGCATCCTCCAAAAAGCTTTGTTGACAAGCGGCTTCAGCCGATATAAGCACTACAGGCGCTGTTCTGGTCTCACCTGGGCTCCATGTCAGTGTTCTCACACCGATCTTAGCCAGTCGCACAAGCAGGTTGCCACGAAACGCCACCGTTGGAACAACAACAATGGTTGTCGCAGCACCTTTGAGTGAGGCTCTTTCCCAAGCCTGTTCTGACGGTGATGACCTGGTCCGACACATCCGATCTCATTACAGCAAGCAGTGTCCAACAAGAAGGTTATGAATCTAACAAAGGAAAAACAACCTAGTATACTAGAAAGTATATAAAATCATGTTACTACTTTGAAAATTATATTAATGACATACACTAGCAAACCAACTAGTATCCTTACACCAATATGTATGTATCTGCTTTACCAATTATTAGAACTACCTATATTTAACGTCTTTTTTTGACCTATCTCACTACCACTACAATTGTGCCTAACAACAACGCTGCTATCCATACCACTTGAATACATTGTGATCCACTATGTGCCGCATTTTCCCCTCAAGCCAATACGATATACAGTCTTGCTCGTCGTGAATCCTCCCGAGCATGGTTGTTGAGAAATTCCTTAGTGCCAGAGGCAACGAATGCACCCATAGAACGGATGTAGTATTCCGCAGCCAAAGTTTTATCGTATGGCTGTAGATAATTATCCTCGCATTTTGCGCACCCCTCCCCCCCGGAGATCGCTTCATCGCTCCCATTCCATTCGTTGTTGCTCCTGTATGTGTTTGGCCTTTTGTCTGGCTAGCAAATCATCGAAATCAAATAGATTACGCCAACTCTCCGACGCCCGATATGAACGATGCAAGATCGTGTTTATCGATGGAGTCGTCGATTCGGTGTATGTGAGATCCAAGAGCAGATCCTCATCATCTATTGTCTCTTTCGATTCAATGTCTTTGAGGTCAAAGTTATCCAGTTCCCTTGGATCAAACATTTCTTTTGTAATCGTTGCTGCTACTTGTCGCCACCATGCTACCTTCATTTCTGGTACTCCTGTGCGCGCGCAAGAGCGACTCAGACACTTAGATAGCATGTCATCCTGCCAAACTTGACCCTCCAGATTCGAAAAGAAATATGGCGATAGTTGGGCATCTGGTTTGGCTTCCTGCAGGAAAGCGAGTCGTAGCGGCTGTACAACTGCCAAGAATGTGAGTAACAACTCGGCAATGGCAGACGGGATAAACCGAATTTTGTCCCCATCCTCGTCGGTGTCCTCCAGAGACTTGTAGTATTGAGTGTGTACCATGAGCATTTTCTCCCATATCAGCAGACTACGGCGACTACATGTCGTATTGATATATGTCATAGAAAGAAACTCAGGTGCCCTCAATGGTGGCATTGGCGAGATGTGCATGAGTGTAGCAAGTGACTGCAGGAACTCTTGGACATTATCTTCATATAGTGCCATGGTTTCTGGAGAGAATCTTGTTGTTATCTCACCATTCTCACACGTATGATCGATAAAAAAGATACTTTGTAAGTCGTATCTTTTGGCGATCTCTGTCAAGAGGGCCTCATCCATGCCATCCAAAAGGGTCGCATTCATCGGGTCCGTCATCCAAGAACCGCCGTATTCCTCATCGTCTAAGTCGTCACTTAGCCTATGCGCCTCAACAGAAGGTATGCCTCTCGCCCCGAACATCAACGATTCATGGAGCAGATCCCAAGCCCTATTGTACTCGGCCAAGACTAGCTGTGGTATATGCATCGTGATTTTCACGGTCGTCCCGAGGTATGTGATTTCTCCACCATATAACGACAATCGAGGCTGGCGACTTGCGATAGCTGACTTGGCCATAGTTGATAGATACCGTCGCCATTGGAGGATGTACCCGAAGACAGTTTCTTTCTTTTGGTGCATGAAAGTCGTGCACATGCTCTCTAGCTTCTCTAGAACATGTGTGCTATCGTTATAGTGGCAAGCTGACTCGAAGAGTATCAACTGTGCCATCCATACCAACCCCAACAATTTGTTGTTGTAGTTTTCAGGATCGTGCCACCCACCAAGGACCTTTCGATACTGCATCGTTTGGTCTTGGTTGTCCTCGCTGGCCCCTTTTCCCTGCTCCATGGCGAATACCTTATCCTCCCTCCCATAGTTGGCGGTGGTACGACTGAGCATAGCACAGAAGCTAAGCACTGGCGACTGGAAAGGACGGGACCCAACCGTATGACAGATCAGGTGCCTGTACAAGTCTCGAATGGCGGGCTTCAATGCTTTATTCTCCGCCTCTTCATCCTCATCACTTCTTTCTGCCGCATATGGTCCCAGCTGGCGTAGGATAGCAAAGATGTCGTCCATCGCCCTTCGCTGGCCAATCGTGGGTTGGATCACATGCTGTGGTAGAATTGTCTGTCTATCCTGGAGATCCTCTTCGTCCAATGTAAAGTGCCCGCCCTCTTTATGTGCTACTCTGTAGTAGTACACTAGGAGCTCCTTCATTGTCTGAAAGTAGTTTTTCAGGGTGGATTCGCTCTTAAAGCATCTAAAGGCAGCAATCTTTCCCTCTAGGTCAATTCCCGCCGCAAATCTGCTCAACACCTGGGCGCGCTGGGGTGTCATTTCCCGCTCCAATGATTCATACGATACAAACCTGTAGCAATCCCTAAAGAAGGACTCCGCGGCTGACAGTATACGAAGCAGGTCTCGTTCTTCACATTCGCTTTCCGCCACTTGGTTCGAGTTTGACTGGTGGGATGAAGGCTGCGCAACGGACAACCCTCTTCTTTGTGGCAGGCAAAACGAAGAAGCGATTTCCGTGTCCCGAAGCCCCTGGAGATGAAAGGGAAACCTGGTTTCGATAAACCATCTGTCGATGAATCGGTGGTCCTGGCCGATACCCTCCACCGTGTTCCCCTTGCGCTCCACTTCCAGAACATACTCGTCCGCCTGCTTTTTCAGTTGATCAAAAAAGGCCCGCTGTGACTCCGTCATCTCCGACGATGCTCCTGGGTGCTGTGCTTTTATGTCGTTGTTCGAAGAATTGTTGTCGGATGCGGAGTCCACAACAAAGTAATCGATCCTACTCTTAGCCGTTGAGTATGTCTGCAATACACATCTCCGCCAAATACTCTCTTCTCCATCATCCTCTCTATGCTGTGATGCTTTCTTTCCGTGTTCGGAGAGATGGCGGCACAACTTCTCCCAATGTCTTGTCGCAAAGTCGCAGCTCTCTTTGCTGCAATCACACAAAAACCCGTCATATGTGGCAAGTCCAACAATCCGACGACACGGCTTCCTTCTATCCGGCCTATAACGTCGCAGTTCGTCAGCATCACGGAGGTCATATGACGACAAAAAATCAATGGACGCTGTCAGCGATTCCCCCTTCAGCCGGTGTGGCTCCCTACGCAAATGGTATATCCAGGGAGCGGATCTAGCCTTCGCCGTCGAGTCGCTAGGTAAAAGACAGGTTTCGCATCTTCGGCAGACCACGACCCGGTGTTCCGCATTGTAAATAAAGTCCTGTACGCTCATGATGTCGTATTGTTTTTGCCTGCTTGAATATATAAATCACCAAGTTCCGTTGTTGAATAAAGGCAGATATGGGGAATAGAAGAAAAGAGAAGGAAACGCGTTATCGTTTTCTCCTAAGAAGTTTTTTTATATAATTTCTTTTTATGCTGAGTTATAACTCATCTAAGTTAGATGTGTTCAACCAATGATTGCATTCCTTTTCCGCCCGATTGTTTTTCATTGTGTTTGTTTTCATCAAACCCTATTTCATCTGATCACCAAAACTTAATTTCAAATATTTATTTTTAGGGTTACTTCGTTAGCCATTAATAATTTCTGTCACACATATACTTCTTTCTCTTTAACTTCATCATAGTTAGGGTAACTATAGATAGTTGTTCGGCATATATATAATACCCGTCTCATATTATATTATATCTTGCTGTTATAGTTATCTGCTTGAAATAAATTTAATCAAAGATAATCCTCTAATATTGTTATTGATATACTTTGTATTCCTTATGCATTTATAGTACGTGTTAGGGTTACAACATGAAACCCTAACCAGAGCTTGATATTACGTCAATCATTGCATAGCTCACCATTCTTATTGTGTTAGCAACCACAGTGGCACATTCGCTATAGCTACAACGTATCGTTCTCGCAATGTCGGACATATATGAGGAGTCAGCCAAGTCGCCATTGACTCCAGTTGTTTCTGCAATTCCCATCGATTTAGCTGAACTGCCAATTGAGCTTATCAACCTTTCCGATAGGTTTGTCGCTACACTCCCTCCTGATCAACAACAACACGCTGGCGCAAACTTGAATACTGACAATCTGTCTACCATAAAAGTTTCATAGAGTCGCTTACTGCGCCTATACATCCATCCCCCCCTTCGATTGACCGCTTACATCAACTATTTCAAGAATTCTACGAACTTGCGTCTTCAAAGATTGCAACTTGTGCCCAGAATGAACAAGGCTTGGAACAACCACCCGGAAGCTCTAGATCATCGAGCAACACTCCCCTTTCCTTAGCGCGCCGTTTGACTGTACGATCAAGCTCAACTTTCTCATCGAGTACCAGCACAAAAACCGAGCTTGCTTCCACCGAACAGCAGCAGATGCTTACTCCCGCGGAATTGGCGGCATCGAGGATAGCACGAAAGCAATTAGAAGCCAAGAAAATTAGGTTAGAAGAGGCAGTGGAACAGCGAATTTGTGATGGGATTTATGACAAGATCTACCAGCACCGAAGCACCCATGATGAGATTGCTGATGAAAAGTTAAGATCGAGGACGGCGGCGTTGACTGTTGTGGGGATAAACCTTAGTGATTTGGGAATATCCCTTTCCGAGAAAGCGAATACAGATGTAGATGGGAAGGTGAAGGGACTAGAAGGGGAGGATACTTTGAAGAAGCAGAAAGAAGTTTATGATTGGTTGGAAAATGCGCGACAAGACTTAATCAAGATGCATGAAAGTCGATATCCTCTGGGAAAGATCAATCATCTTAAGGATGCGCATCGGGCTATTGTGGAAACGCTTGCGCACTTCCACCCCTCTTCTTCTGCGGACGAGATTTTGCCCATGCTGATCTACACATTGATTACGATGAAACCGGAGAATCTGAACGTTATTAGTGATCTACACTTCATTCAAAACTTCCGATGGGAGGCGCGGCTGACAGGAGAGGCAGCGTATTGTCTTACGAATCTCGAAGCGGCTATTGGATTTCTCGAAACGGTAGATCTTTCAACCCTGCGCGCTGATGAGTTTCCCTCGGGTCCATCTAAGAGGCCAGGCTCAATATCGCCAGATACAACGGGAAAGCCGCTGTCTCCGATACCCGGGCTTTTGGTTACTACGGAAGCATCCCAGCAGACCTCAACAGCTATAGCCACAGCAACAACCACGCCAGCTAGACCGATATCGCGTCCTTCCTCTCCGTCCGTTACAGCGTCTGGTAGTCTCCTCGCTGGACTCTCGCGACAAAACCGAACCCGGACTCTCAGTGACTTGGCTAATACACCGGCTGCTGCCATGGGTGTAGCTTCGGAGATCTTCACTACAGCTGATCAAGGATTGAAGAATATATCAACAAGTCTTGGTGAAAGCTACAATTTCCTCATTAATCGGTTGCGTGAACCAACCACACCCGGACGAGGCATTGCTGCACCAAAGACTCTAGAAGAAGCTAGGCAACTCATTGATGCGTCGCCAAATGATGGCATTCTGGGAAGTAGTGCAAGCTCAATCAACGGAGATGACAAGGCACCGCCTATGATGTCGAGAAGAGCTTCCGCATTGGAAGAAAGATTAAAGGATATTGTTGGAGGAAAGAAGACCAGTTCCCGCTCAGTTAGTGGTACAGCATCTATTGACACCACTAAAGATGCGGGAACTGGAGTAGGGGCAGGGGCGCATAATGCTGCTGTGCTTGACAGTGTGAGGAATTTCGGCAGTTCATTAAATCCCATGGCACGACTTTCGGGTATAGGGAGCATCGGTGGCAGTATTGGAGATAGCATCGGACACATCGGGAGTGGATTTGGGGGGTTCCGGGCATTTGGGAGACCGGCTACGTCTACGGCCACGGCCACGGCTACAGCCACAGTAGCTACTGCAGCGACAACAGTGGGACCGAGCTCAAATTTGATGACGGGGAATACGATGAATACAGTAGATGCAAAGCCAACAGGAAGTGGCGAAGGCGGAGGCAACGGACAGTCACTGGTATGTATTGTTCGGTTCCACGAAAGAAAACAGTCAACACTAACTTTAGGGGATCATTTAGGAGGTCACCATGCCACAACAACATCAACATGCAAGAATCGAGCGACCAATTGCAAAGTTTATCGAGATGCAAAATCTAGGAGATATACGCTTGGCAGAAGTTATTGATTTGTTACAAGATTACAGAAGACTTGTTGTGGCCTTGGAAGAGAGAGATGCATTTTTGTAGACGATTGAGGTTTGACCAAGTCCTTAGCCCTGAGAGACTGGTGAGATTAGTTGTATACCAATATATACCAATATAGCTAGTTACTTTTTTTTTTTTCTTTTCTTTTCTTTCTTTTCTTTCTTTCTTTCTTCTCCTTTCACTCTGCAGTGAGCATTAAATCGTTACATGCGATATAATTTATTGCCCTTGCGTAGCAGTAATGACTTCATTTTTCTCGTATTTCCTTTTGAATGCTCGTAGTCATTGAAGTAAGTACAACCGCACCACCTTGGAATCCGTGTTCTAGGTCAAGTTTGGAGTGAATACGAGGAGGAGGATTTGGCTCAGAAGGTTATACACGGAAAGGCTATTAATAGTGAAGGATTCTAAACCAACTATAGTGAACCCAGGATTATATTGGCCCCTGACTCTCTGCGGTGGCTGTGGTGAAGAATCAAAGGCTACAGTTTCTCGCTCTGTATTTCCTACTCTAAGGTCGGGCATCAGAAGTCGAGTGTCAGAGAGTCAATTAGCTTGAGTTTCCTGATGAAACCCTCAAAGCCACAAGCCACCTACTCTACGCATGATTCTATATACTACGCCTCCCTTTCACTTTTCAAGAATGAAGCTTTTCAGCTCTAAGGATCTTGTTCTAGAGATTACACCACTAAACTGCTTTAACGCCCTGCATTAAACCCAGCAAAGTGCGCTGAGCCCTCGTAGCTGGGAACCAGGAACAAGGACCACCTCAAGCCCTCTTTTCTCACTGGGCTCCTTTCTTTTCTTTTACATTTTCTTGTTGCTGAGAATCAAAGGAACTCGGATCATGTTTAGTCGGTCTTTATTTTTCTGAAAGTCTTTAGCCTTTGCCCTTGTTTTTCTCCTCGATTTTTGCAATTTGACGTTATTCGTTCGCTAGTTGCACGTCTTTCTTGAAGCACCATCTCGCTGCGATAATCACAATAGACTTTCGGGCTTCTATATACTTTCGTTAATTTATATATTTATATTTTGTGTCTTGCATCCTCCAAGAAACAATCCCTCATTAGAAACACGCAAATACAAACAAAAAAAACAAATCGACGAAATATCATCACCAGTCGCTCGTTGTAAACAAGAACTCTAATACACAATCCGCTCTTCGCCATTTGAGCCTTGCTCCACACGCCTCCTTCCTTTATACATATACATATATAAATTTAACGACATCACGACATTATGAAGGTCTCTAGAGCCATTACTCGCGTCGCTTTTGGCCTCGCTTCTGCTGCGTCTGTTGCCCAGGCATGGCCCACGTGGATGCCGCCGCTGAACTCTTTGATTGCCCGTCAGGTCGGCCAAAATACAGGTATGTGAACGCGGACGTAAATCCGTTGTAATACTGGCTCCCCATCGCATCAATAATGCACTGGAAGCCTGAAAACTAACCGTATTTTTTTTCATAGCCGTCGCTACCTCCGCTACTTCCGACTCTTCTGACTCCTCTACCTCTGCTGAGGCCTTCACCGTCTCGCAAACTGGCAGCAGTGCTACTGCCACCGGTTCAAACTCCCAGTCAGCCACCGGGTCTGCCAAAACCACGGGCAAGTCCTCATCCAAATCTACCTCCAGGTTTGCCACCAGTAACCATACCGTCTACACCGATGCTCAAATTGGTTCCGCTTCCATGATCAACCCCACTATGGCCCCTTACAAGCCACTGTACAAAGCCGGAAACACTATCACTTGGGAGTGGAACTATACCTATGTCGAGGCGACTCCGACTGCCGTTGATGTTCTCATCTCTTGCTCTTCAATCACCCAAACCTGGACTCTTACCGCCAACATGTCGTGGGCTAGCCCGGCAACATATGTATGGGACTCCAACGTCCAGGCCACCGATGCCCAGAAGCCTCTTGTCCCCAACAACTATACGCTTATTATCAAGGACTCTAATGCTGCTCTCACCGATGCTAATGAAGCTGGGTACTTGGGCCATGTTGCTGCCATGACCTTTGGTCTTTACACTCCTGTGGCTTACACCAACTTGTCCGACTGGGAGTGTACCACATGCATTGTTGGCGCTGGTTCTCGTCTCTCTACGGATCTGGTGATACCCATGATCGTGACGAGCTTGTTTGCTTCGGCTGGCTTCATGTGGTTCTTGAGTGGTCTTGATTTGTAATCTATCAATACGGTCTTGTGATGTGGAGATTATTGGTGTGCAACGGACGTTGTACAAAATCGGAACTGGCACAGAAGTCCGCGTGGGGTTGATCTACAGTCGCTACAATCTATAGGTTCAGGAGGAGTGCGGCTACACCATGATGTCTTGTTTTTTTTTTTTTGTTTTCTCTCTTTAATTAGAAACTGCTCGGCTGATGTCTGTTCACGGAATACTTTGTTTCTACATCTACGTCTATTTATTGCCTTGGTTTAGAGGAGAGGAGTTGGCCATTTATCCACGCTTGTCATGTTTAAATTTTGTTTTGTTTACATTTTGTTTTCTAATTAGCATGCCATGCAAAATATATTACTACCCATCAATTACATTCGTTACTCCCCATGACTAGTTAGTTATACTTTGTCTCATGTTGTCTCTCTGGAACATAATCCCGATTTGCCTTGCTTGGAAACGTCGGGAACAGATATTCTGCTTTGCCTCGCGGTTTCTCCTTGAAATATCCACATTCCAGCGCCTCCTTGGCCGACAATCTCGCCTCGGGGTCCAAACACAACAACCCCTCCATCAGATCTAACGCTCCCTCCGTCTGCCCTGGCATCATCTGTTCTGCCGATGTCCTCACATCCTTACCCGGCTTCTTAGGGCCAATCAGTTGATTTTTGTATAATTCAGCATTGGGCAATTGTCGGAAGGCAGGGAAGGAGGTCTCCGTGAACGGCCCGCAAAATGTTATCATCTGGGATATCAGTGAAGCTTCAGTGGTCGCATTATCAAACAAAGGCTTCCGTGTGGTAAGTTCAGCGAAGATGCAGCCAACAGCCCAAAGATCGACAGCAAATGAATAGTCTCTATCTCCAAGAAGAACCTCGGGAGCCCGATACCATAAAGTGGTCACCAACTTTGTCAATGGGTAAGACCGGGGATCCGAGAGATATCTTGCCATGCCAAAGTCAGCAATCTTGAGAGTGGCCTTGTCGGTTATGAGTATGTTCGATGGCTTAAGGTCACGGTGGACGACCCAGTGGGAATGAAGATATTCAAGACCTGAGAGGAGTTGGTGTAGGAGGGTCTTGACCTCAGAGGGGAGGAATCCAGGAGTGTGAGTATGCAGTAGGCCATAAAGGTCATGAGAGGCAAATTCAAGGACTATGTCGATGCTGGAAAACACGTTAGTAATCTGCACCCATAGAGAGCTGTTATTCAGCACTGACTTACGTATCAAGTATGGCCATCTGACTGTTCGACACCACATTCAGCAACTTCACAATGTTCCTGTGGTTACACTCTTTCAATATGCGTATTTCTCTCAATCCAGAGGCCGGAATAACCTGCCGGTTCTTCTCGACTTCTGCCTTCAGCTTCTTCACAGCCACTGTTTTGCCCGTCTGTCCACATGTCGCCCGGACAACTTTCCCATAACTTCCCTCTGCAACATTATTCAATTTCTCGTACCCTGTCCCCGCGACATTCCCTAGGTACCCCGCCTCAAATTGTAGAAGATCGTATTTAGGCTCTTCGCCAGGCTGTAGATTGCGCACTTCAGCGTAGTGTGCGTTATTTGGACGGACAGATATTCGAGGGTGGAAAGATATCGGGTCAGGGGAGTCTTGCTGGGTTGATATGTTTGTAATGGGATTGTAGTTTTGTGCAAGCTTTTGGCGCTTCTTGTCGGCTTTGGCCTTTTTGCGGGCAGCTTTGAGGGCAATTTCTTCGGGAGTTTCTGCCCAGCGAGATGACATTATGTCGAGGAAGCGGGCGATCGCGGTAAATAAAAACAGATGTTGGCTAGTAAGAATGAAGGATTAGGTCCTTGGGGAAATGAATGGTAAATCACGCAACCTAAGGAGCAAAATTTAAGTAAAAGTAAAAGTATAATTCTAAATACTAATGCATATTCATCTTCTAGGACAAATATTGATCGCGACGCTCATGATATTTGCGACGCTGACGTCAGGAAAATAAAGTGGGGATGCCCTTCCTTCAACTGCAGATGTCGTCACATCCCAGCCTCGTGCTCTCTTTCAGGAAATAGCCTTCAACCCTTTCCTTCGCAGAAGAAAGTTCCTTTTGAGTACAAAATACCCATGTTGCACAAAACCTGGTGAACTAGGAAGGAATCGGCATTGTATCTCATGAATATTGGCTACATGTCCTACATAACGGGGGCAGAAATAACGGCCATCCCTTTAAAATATTTAGGACAGAGAAAGCTTTTACACTGAGCCGCGAAGATTTGTCATGGCCATCATGTTTTTGATGAAAAGACTCCCGAGGGCCCGATTGGGGATGGCAACAAGAAGTTTTTCTGTGCAATCGGGGAGGTGGAAAAGGACGAGTGTGGTCGATGTTGAAGAATGGTACAAAAAAGCTGCAGAGGACCGGGTAGCTAGGACTTGGTCAACACCGTTGGCTGAAAGACTATCACAAGCAATTGCAGTCAGTATCATTCAGCTAGCTAAAGAATGTCTAAGGCACTAATACTAACAACCCTAAAGGTTACTGGCCCGATTCCAATCGCCTCATATATGCGTATGTGTATGACTGGCGACACCGCTGGGTATTACAACGGTGCCCTTGGCAAAGATCGTGACCAATTTGGCCATAAAGGCGACTTCGTCACATCGCCTATGATAAGCCAAATCTTTGGCGAATTGGTCGGCCTCTTCTATGTCGCCGAATGGGTCAGCCAGGGATCGCCAGCTGGACCAATTGACATCATAGAATACGGCCCTGGGCGTGGCCAGCTCATGGATGATATGCTACGAGTGATGAAGAAATTTCCCATGTTTAAACATATTCAAGGGATCCATCTTCTAGAAGCGAGTCCTGAACTCATGGAAACACAGTGGAAACTTCTTTGTGACCCTTCTCATCCGCCCACTGAAGACAAAGTCACCGCCCGATTCACGAGCTTCCTCCGCGACCACCCCTCCATTCCTGTCACCTGGTCCCGGACTATCCAACATCTTCCCAAGACACCCCCTTCTAGCTTTCCCATGATCCTCGCTCACGAATTCTTTGATGCTTTGCCTATCCACGCCTTCGAAACCGTGGAAGTCCCCGATCCCGACATCAAGCCCAAGCCCACTCTCTCAGCCACCCCGCTTTCCAAACATACCTTGAATCCACCTCTTGAAATTCCCGTCAAAACTCATTGGCGAGAACTTCTCGTCCGCCCGACATTCCCTGGTGCCACTCATGAATCCCTCAACACTCATCCACTGGAACGTGACGGCCCTGTTCCCGATTTCCAACTTGTTGTTTCCCCTTCAACAACTCGGCATTCGAAGCTCATTCCGAAACTTGTGGACCAACGACAAATCCCCAAACCAAAGGTTATCGGCCAAACTATCGAAATCTGCCCCGAAGCTGACGGGTACATGGCTGACATCTCATTTCGCATTGGCGGATCACCTAATGCACCGAAAGAGAAACCTCAAGGCGCCGCACTCATTATTGACTATGGACCACCCGACGCCGTCCCTTCCCAATCTCTCCGTGGAATCCAAAACCATAAACGCGTCAATCCCTTTTCCCTCGCTGGTCTCATCGACTTATCTGCTGATGTCAACTTCCGTGCCCTTGTTGACGCTGCTCTCCAAAGCAGCGAAAATATCGAGGTCCATGGGCCCGTTTTCCAGAGTGATTTTCTTAAGACAATTGGTCTCGAAGCAAGGCTGGGGCAACTGAGGAGAAAAATGGATGCAGCTGAGTTCAGAAACGTCGAAAAGGCAATGGAGAGACTAGTGGATGATACACAGGGTGGAATGGGGAAGTTGTACTGCTTCCTGGCGATCTTGCCAGAAAATGGTGGGAGAAGGGCGCCGGTTGGGTTTGGTGGGGATGTTGCCAGATGAGAAAATAAGTTAGATGCTATGTCACGATATTTTAGTGGTGGAAACATCGAGCGATATCCAGGAAACCTGGCCTGGATCTTTGTAACAACAGAAAATCTCTTATAATTTAAAACAATAATCGTAGAGAATAAACAAGCATTTATTATACATTCTAATAACCACAAACACGGGGGAAAAAAAAGAACGACAAGGAATCTCATCGTTCTAGCAATTCGTCACTTCTCATTTCTCTTTCCATTACTCTCCCTTCTTTCCCTTTCCCCTTACCAGCTTGGCATCCTCATTCCCTGAGTCCCTGTCATCTTCATCCGAATCCAAGCTTAAGTCTGAATCCGATTCATCATCTGATCCCACCGCAAACATCTCCTCTGACATCCGCTTAGACTGTGCCTGTACTGGCTTTGCCTGCGCTTGGCTCTGTGAAACAACTCTGCTAATACCTGCAGCTGGTAGGCCCGAACTCGATCCAGGCATTACCCCCGACTCTTGTCTCTGATGAAGGCCAACATTGGCTTCCTCATCCTCGCTATCTGAAAGGCCGTCAGGTTGGCCGAGATCCGCAAGATCAAAAGTGCCGTCGTCATCCTGGGCGATTTCATCACTCATCGCAAATCGGCGGTTGTTAGCCGTAGGACGCCAAACATAGGCTATCCAGGCGACATCTGCAAAATAGACAAGGTTCAACCAACCATCAAGGACAAACCATCTTGTCTTCCAGTGGAATGGCACGTAATCAGGGTCGCTGACATTGGCAAAGGATAAAGAGTTGATGAAGAAGAAGCCAAAGGTAACGAAAATAGAGAGAAGAATGCACCACCACAGCTTGCGGTACATGGCTTCCTTGGCATTCTGTTTACGCTCGCGTAAATCTTTCAAGGTGGCGTTGAGCGAGTTCAGTGTCCAGCAGTAGAACGTTGTCAACGTGGCAGCCAGCGGAAGGACAACAAAGAGTAGGAATGGTCCAGCGTTCTCTGGTGTGATATAAAGGCCGGTGATGGCATACACAAGTCCAAATATAAAGTGGGCAAGCGCTAACCAACGCGCGTAGATCATGGCCTTGCCTAGAGTAGGCTTGACTACACCATATCCCATACACACAATTAGCAAAAGGAAAAAAGAAAACGAATTGCGCGCTGCGTTGAGAATTCCCACGACAACCATGAATACATTCGCGCCGAGATTACGACCGTTGCGGTTCAGATAGTCGTAAAAAGCCCAAGTCAGCAACATCTCCACCACGAGGAACACCAAAATGGCAGTGATATAGTTTTGAACGGCCAAGATATCGTGACGATGCATGTAGTACAGGAACCCCCAGAATACAGCAACCACGGCGTAACATAAAGTAACGCCACCATAGAACGGCAGTTTGGGTACTTGAGTGGCCGGGAGTTCACCATAAGCATTGCGGAAGACGCCAACACCGCTGTAGGTTTCAGCACTGAAGGGCTCAGTGAAGACACAATAATACCCAGTCTTCTTGATAGGGTACGAAGTGACGTGAGGGTTGTTGAGGTGGATAGCCGTGTTAATAATCAGATTCTGGGAGGCCCCGGTGGCGTTCGCAGCAACGATGAACTCGCCGTAGTCAGATTCTTTACAAGCTCCAGCAGCGATTTGAGACTTATCGCAGAGGACCAGAAGACGCTATGTAAGAGTAGTCAATTAGCTTACTGTCGTCTCTTTAAAATGTATATTCGGAATTTGATATCATACCTCTCCAGCGAACACCTTATCGGCCATCCCAATAAGCTCCAGGTCGTGCCACTCAAAGATCAGCAAACTAACGATGGGGTCCTTCTCGGCATTCGTCGTGGTGTTCTGGAAGATAACACTGATAAACGGATCAACTGGCCCGCCCCAGTTTGCCTTGCTGTACATTCCTATGGTGAACCATTCAGTTAGCATCTGGTTATCTCTTCGCATAACGCCATGAATCAGCCTCACGGGAGTCTAGTCATACCAGTACATTGCCGTTTATTTTCCTCTGTCTGGTCAATCAAGATCTCCATGGCGTGAGCGGTCCATAAAGACATGGCCATCAAGGCCACAGACCAAAGCCATGAGCGCATGGCGGTGATCGTCCGACAGGTTGCGCGATAGACAGTTGACGACAATAGGTAGAGGCGAAGTCGCTGTTGGCGCAAGTCGCATTTACAGGGGACAATATCGTAGACAATATGGAATATTCTATCAAGACGTGCAAGCGGCGTATATTGGCTGGTATTTTGTCGTTCTTTCGGTTATTGGAGTAGCAAGCAGAGCTTCGCAGCAGCTGTAATTGGCAGACCTGGCAATGTCTTGCAGTAGAAAGCCGCTCAGAGAATAGCTCCTGTGTGGCGTGTAGTGTTAAGTATTCGAGCTATAGGTCCAATAGAAATATGTACTATGAAAGATTTTATGATGAATTATCTGATGTCGTCCAGGTAGCAGACCCTGGAAAGAAACAATCTTGTGTTTCAACTGCGATAATCAACATGACGAAATGCGTAAGCATATAACATCTTTGCTCCATGCAAGCTTCACAACTTGGCCCCCACCGCGACAATGTACTTTAGATTGGGTCAAATGTATCAATACACAAGGCGCAGCAGGGTTTGAATATCACGTGTATTTCTTTAACCCTATTGGTGTGTATAGTTGCGATGTAGATTGTGTCACGTGATGATATGCGATATTACGGATATCATGACTTCGTACGCTACATTAATCCAAATACAAGCTCGTTTATAGCTACACCGTAGTTTTTCAGGCTCGTTTATTAAAGTTATATTCTCATATTATGCAAATACCATACGGACTCCCCCTGAAATTAAAGGCTAATATTTAGAGATACTGATTAAAGCCATGCTCTTGAGTGAGATTGATATGACAAATCTGCATCGGATGAAGACCATTATCTTGGTGTATATACCTGTTTCTTTAAGGGTTAGAAGCTGAGACCGTTTGACTAGTTGTTAGACAGGCGGTGGGAAGTCAGTTGGTTTGCTTGGCGGTAGCATGACGTGAGGGCTTAATATTCCACCTATAAACCTCGACTAACTGCCTGGGGGCAACCTCATCCAATAGCACCAACTACTGACCCATGAACCTACATAGAACCGATCGTCTCGGTCAATAGCACTTCTTATGCCTACTATGGCTTCATTTCAATTATTATATGTTAGTGAGCTTTCTACTACCCGTCTGTTTTGGCCGATGCTGTGTCCATCAAGTTAACGGGCTATAAAGGCTTGGTTAGTAGGTCCAGACGCCTGAGCTTTTTGCATAATTTTGCGTGATTCGTGTCTGAACAACAAGATCATTTGATCATGGTAGTATCCAAAGTCAGCGCGATCACACTACACATGGTTAGGCATCGATTATGAAATGAATGGCTGTTATGGAGAATTATACACGTGGATCGTCCCTTCGCTAAGTCATTTTGTCTACCTTTATGTTCTATGTGTAGCAATCCCGGTACGCTTTTAGGACTCTCCAGCAGTATATCATATACCCTCGATTGTTGACAGACCAGAAGTGGTAATGAGCGGGGAACTATGGCAGTATACAAGAGCAAAGAAGTCCGATAGACTAAGATGGCGTTGAGCATGAAGGTGCATAGATCAAGCAGTAGTGAGCTAGGAATGTGGGTACATGGTGAGTAGCTGGGTAAGTAGTTGCCATTGTAGTTGGACTCGAGTACGAAAAGAAAAGGGGGGGTGGGTGAGCTTAATAAGTGGTTCCCTACAATGCATAGTATCTAGCATAAACCCGAAGGTTTATCTACTATTTAAGTGTAAAGTCCATATTCATAGACGTATCTAATTTACATGGGCCTAGACTACTAACTTTGATATCTGGTTTCACCTTTCCAGCATACATTGTGCATATGATGCTGATGCAAGTGTCCTAAGATGGTAGGCGCTATTGGATCAACAGCTGACATACTTGTGGGAAATAGTGACATGCATAAGAAAAGTCAATATAAAAGTACAAGGAAGGGTATACGGACAGGATCTAGCCCCCCACTTGTCCAAACAAACCTGAAAAGCCTAGTCAGACAAAGGAAGGAAGGAAGGTAGAGCAAGGCAGGAAAGGACTGGGGGAGGGACTGTTTGACTTATAAGGTAAATGTTAATTAATGATGTCACTAGCTGACAATATGTAAGCTACATAACGCATGGATGGACCTTGTTGAGGAACAATATACAAGAAATATATATAAATAATATCCGCAAGCCCTGTTAAAACAGAGTAAATCTAGCTTCTGATATAGACCATCGTGTAGTATATCATCAGGTACAATCGGCTTGAACAGCTAGCTAGGCTCTTGAATCTCCCACTCAAACATCAGTATATCATTGCTATCCTTGTTCTTCAGTAGCCTGGATTTGGCGGCGTATACTTAAGCTGCGGAGCCTCTCGCCTTCTATCGTTTTCTCCTCTGTAGGCAGCCTGAATCCCATAAACGGAAGATACATGCCCGGGTGACACCAGTTAAACAAAGCAGCGACAATCCACATTGGGAGAGCATCGAATACATACAACGGCCACTCGTTCTCGTCAATCTGACGGCCAAGCTTCGAATCTTTGGCTCCAAACTCAATCATGCGGAAGACTGAACGCACAAGAATGAGTATACAGGACCCACAAATGGCAATTAAAAATATCTTCCATCTTGTGTTGATGATCTTATTGGTTCCTTTCACAACAGCATGGCTCGGGGTAGCACCCTGTCGCTCAATCCGGTACTCGAAATGCTGAGTAAAGTTCGCCCCCATCCCACCGAAGCGTAGTGCCACGATGGTGAAAAATCCAAAGGCAACCAGTTGAACAATGACGCCAATAAGAGCAATCTTGCGTCCACTCTCGATTTTAGATCTGGCGTCGGGGGCGGTTTCGTCGACTGAGGTCATTTGAACTGATCCGATAAGCTGCAGGAAAATGGAGATGACGTCGAAGACGACAAAGATAAGGGTAACAAATCGGGCTAGCAGTCAAATTAGCGTTTGAGTATATGAGTACAAAGGAACGGAAGGACTTACGGGGACACCAGAGGGTCTTCATGTTGCGCAGATGGGGTGGAGTTACAAAGTAGACCAGACGGCCAAAGATAACATAGATATTTCCCGCCATCAAGACGGGAGCAAGGACAACCAAAGCAAATTGTAAAGCGAATATGGTTTTGTTATCTGGCTCAGAAATGGATTTTATTCTGGCTGCAAATCCAACGAGTTCCACTACAGTAAATTGCAATCAGAAACCAGAAATCCAGAGTTTTGTGCCGGTTGATGGCAGAAAAGACTTACTAGCAACAGCTATCAGGAAAACCAACCAAACCCATGATCTATACTTGAAGTATTGAAAGATTGAATATATCATTGAAGCAGCATACAGGACCGTCGCTGCAATGGCAACGCCTTGAGATGGGTCATATTGATAGAAAGATTGCTCTTGGGCTGTGGTAGATGAACTACTCATTCTGGCAGGTAGATTGAGTGTTGATAACGAATTTAGAGGTTAATAAAGACAAATGCATACATAATAAGAAACTAGAATAAGAATTCCGTATGGATACAAAGATATTTATAAGTAAATGCTATAACACAGAACTATCATGACAAGAGGCTCTCTGGTATTTATTACCCTATAACGTTTCAAGATCGCATCCCTAGTCTTCAAATTTCTAGAACAATCATATTAGTCTAGGTACCTGAAGGGATGAGATAGTGTCTGACACAAATGGACTTCAATCAATATGGATGTTGCCGTTATTCATTAGAGCTTACAGGAAATCGTGGAAGCTGCGGATTGGTTTTACAGGCCAGTCAGGATGAGATAATTCAATATAGTTTCTAGTGGTGACCTTGTTCCTTACTGAGCTTCCTGCTGTTGCTATAGTACAGTATTGCAGATTTCCATCCATCATAAACAGGATCTTCTCATCTATCAACATTACTATTCACAGCCTTCATCTTTCATGTCATCATATCTTACTCCCCATTTCCATATTACTTGTAATGATGCCTAATCTATAACACAGCCCTCCAGGCACCCGAGATTGTATCGTAAGCTGGAGGCTTTTCCTGTAAGCAGTCACATCAATGCTTGCTTCTCTATAGTTAATTGGGCGAATCTAGAAGCCCCACTGCCAACTATTCATAGGAGGCTTATTCTACTTTGATATTACCCCGGCAGTTTATTCGGTGCAACAATTATCCATATTATATGCAGCTTATTCCGTAGCTGAAATGAAAAATAAAGCTGTTTGCGGCTAATAAGAATATTACACTTATAGTGATAGATTTCCGACGACCGGTTACGTATATGTTTGAACTCCATGTTGCCCAAAAAGATCATAACTGGGGTTGTTAAAAACATCATCCATCCTTGTACAACATCAAATAAATTAACTACTACAAATCAAATTCTTAATTATATCTTTCATATAGCCGAACAGTGTAATACCATCTTCAGCTTATCGAGTATATTTTTTTGCCCTATATACCACAATTTTGTTTCAACTTCTTCTCGCAACTTATTGAAACCCTTCCCTGGAGGCTTTCTGTAGTTTCAGTATCTTAGGTAGCCCACCAGCTGTACAAGACTAGTAATCTGATCCGATTACGCGAACTAGTAAGCTAAGTGAGAGCAACGTTTTCTCTAATTATATACGGGTAGAATTGGACAAGTTGACAATAATTATATATTGCGAACTAAGGGTTCACAGTAAAACTCTCCTTAGTATCAGATATAACCACTAAGCGTGGTTATCTTGACATAATTAGCAGTTTTGTATCTACTAAAACCTACATGGGTCTTTCATACACATATCTATCTTAGTATGCCCCACTATCCCGGCCATCCGAACTCCGTCTATTCCAATCCCGCTCTAGATTTCTAATCATCCCATTCCCTGCTTTATTGGCATCCTTCCCATGATCCCTTGGCTCAATCCCAACTATATCCCAGTAAATATCACGTGATCCAATATTCATCTTGACACGTGATACTTCAGATTACCACGGACCACATATATCTTCAACCATTATATGACACCATATCCCGTTGCTATGATCTCTGGTTCTCCTGCCTTTTAGGCTAGTATCCACTGTTCAAGTTGACCCTTACGATCCTCATTATGTGGTTTGTTCGCACGAGCATATTATCATACATAATACATACAGTTATAGCGTAACCCAACATCGTTCAATAAATCCCTATAATAAATCAAAACAAAATGCCTATCCAATCCAATACAGCCCATGCCCTTACCCTTGCCCAGCGCATCTATAAAGACAACCAAAACCTACATATAAAACCCAGATATCCACTCATCAACAAACACCGACTCTCCATCTATATCAGGCAGCCACTGGCTTTTTTTTTTCTTCCTACCAATAATACAAAGAGCCCTAATTTATACTATCTTCTGTTCCCCTCTCCACTGCATGATAACCACTTACTATCTGCCATCCATCTCTCCGTTCTGCCAAGACCATAATCCCTGACTACCGCCCCCATGTCTCGGCCATGGCGATCGGCACCGACTCAGGGGCGGTCCGGAACTTTGAGGGCAGTATAAGGGTTCAGTCTTCGGGTTCCGTCCCAAAATACCAATTGGGTATATAGGAGGATCGCTTGCTTTGGACTTTTTACAGGAATCCGGACTCAGCGAGGACTCTACATTGAGGAGTAATGCGCGTTAGTTAGGTGGTCTATGTATGGCAGCGTATATTTTACTGTGAGTGTGATTTTTGGTGATGTAAGGTAGGTTGTAGGTAGATAAAAAAAAAAGAAAAGAAAAGAAAACCAAGGTAAAGTAGAGAGGAAGCCGACTGGAAAATAATGAAAGGAAAATAAAAACGACGTGGGATGAAACCACTGATATCAGCAGGACAAAAGTAAGATGGGGGAAAGCAAACCCAAAAGGAACAGCAAATGTGACTCTATAGCCCAGTAAACCTCTCACCCCCAAAGAAAGGCCCTTCCCAACCACAGAAACGCCGACAGCGATTCCAAAAAGTATAAAAAATAGACTCGATTAAAGCAAACCCAGAAATCAAAAGCCAGACCACGCCACTACGCTTACAGGGACTCGGCAAGACTAGAATGGCTAGCTATGGCCCTGTTATAACAGCCAGGGTTGCTAACAACCCATCATCATCATCATCATGCAACGAGTCAAGTAGCGGCTACTAAGTCCCTGAAGGGCCTTGATACATGGAAAACCTGTATCCAATATGTGACACAGCATGGAAAACAGCAAGGGATACGCAAGGAAAGAACAGGGTAATTAAATGCAAAAGATGGGGGAGGAAAACATGAAGGATAGACAAAGGAAACAATACAGGAAGAGAACAGATGGACAACGTTGCGCCAAAAGAAAAACAAGGAAATAGCCAAATATGGAAAGAATTTTGGTCATCGAGTCTTACTAGCAAGTCCAGGAAGACTCAAGTTCTTTCTTTGCTTGGTTTCTCCAGGGGTTGAATGTTGATGTGCGTGCAGATACGAGCATAGGATTAATGTGCCTATGACCGGGCAAGAACATACCTGACAATCTTCTCATCTTCTCTCTCTCTAGGCTCTACCTGTAGAGATTTGTCGTACATCTCGTGCACGTCACCAGCTGCCTGCATATTGCTAAGGATGTAATCCTGGAGCTCCTGGACTGTGTGAAGGTTGTAACCAACATTCTGGTACTGTTGTATATCTCTAATGACCTCAGCCGTCTTGGCGCGCTTGGCAAAATTGATGAGGTTACCCTTCTTGATAATAGAGGGGATACCGTCTTCGATGAACGTTAAATCGGTAAGATAGACACCTGATTGAATCAGTTAGAAGAAGATGGAAACATATAAAATATAGCTCCCCAAAACGTACCAAAAAACGGAATGCATGGAGGGTTGGCTGCATGCAACGCCTCGCGATATTCACCAAAGTTCTTGGTACTAGCCATTAGAGTCCGCATAGTCTCTAGCATATTCTCAGTTCGCTGTGGAACCTGATCCCAAGTCCGCTTGAGACGCGAAATAGGCGCCGTACCAAGAGCAGAGATAATGGAAGTCAGAGTTGAAAAATTATTGAGAGTCCGGCATTTCTAGAAAAAAACGCATAATTAGCATCACTGTATCCATCATACAATAGCCTTGGATCGCATTTACTTACATCTGCTACAGCAACAAAATGCTTAATAACTACTACACGCTTTCTCACATCCATCTGGGCCAGAATCATCTCCGCAACCCAGTTCGTCATTTGGTTCGAATGCAAAATCAGAGCCTTTACATTAGGTGCTGGCTCCGGTTCACCCTCGCCAACCTTCTTCTGCCAAGTCTTGTTCAAACACTCAGTAGCCTTGATTCGGCCATAAAGTTTTGCTTCGATGATTGTTAACTGGCGGGCAAACTCAGTAACATCGATGTCAAGGAACTTGAGTTTCCGCAGATTCTTGGGTGTGATAGGCGCTGGAGCACTTCTATCCAGATTCTGGACCATGCGACGAGCTCCAGCTTCTTTGCCCGACATCCGTTGGTCCACCACAGCCATAAGAGTTCCCGAACCCGGAGCCTCTGCTGACTTGACAGTATCACGCGCAAAGTTGTAGACATCGCGCATAAGTTGTTTGGATTCTTCATTATAATCCTCCATCCAGAAATTGTCGAACCATGACTTGAGAATGTTAACCACTCGCACACGCGTAATCATTTGCTTCTTGGTCCGCCACTCATCGTAGTCACTAGGCAAAAGACCCTCGGGGGGTTGAAGGCTGAAACGCTTCACAAGAAGCTCAAACAGCTCGCGGGCAGTAGTAAAGGAACGGTAGGTCAGCAAAAAAGTATTGTTGAAACTTGAGTCCAGCTTATCGTGGCGAGTCAACTGCTCAACCAAAGCCTCAAGAGTTCCGCCCTTAACTGTCGCTGGGCCAGCCTTGGTTTCCCAGCTGATTTCCTGCTCGAGTTCCAGCTGCAAATGTGGTGGTGTTGAAGGCTCAGCTGTCGTCTGCGGCGAAGGATCCTCCCCAAAAATCTTTTTAATCTTTGACATATCGCCCTTGCGGAAGTTGCCTACGGAATCACCTTCAGTAAAGGACTGTGTCGGCATCATAGACGGCCGAGATGTCATTGCTGATCGAGATTCTTGGCGAGAGTGCATACGGCCATCGTAAACATTAGACTCGCCCCGACGCAAAGTTTCACGGGCCATAGATATACTCTCCTTGCGCTGTGCTTGCATTTGTGACTGGGCTTGCTGGGCAGATAATTGCTGAACAAAGGCTACCAAACCCTGCAGGTTGAAGGTCAGATGAGACGAGTTGGTCTCGAGCGCGTTGGAACATTGCCGCACGTACTCGAGGCGATTCTCAAGAGCCTCTCCTCGAATCTCAGACCATTCATCACCAAGTGGGCCTGTAACAGCTTGGCAGCTCAAAACAAGATCAGCAATGTTATCGTAGATGCTTTGTTTACTGGTAAAGAACTCCGCAACGGCTGCTTGCTGGCTGGAGTTTCCAAGACCGGACAAATCAATATTCTCGATCAACGTAACAAAGCCTTTGAAAGAATCAATTGCTCGTGCAGCAGCGCCACAAACCAAATTACCAAGCTGTTCGTGGCGAAGAGTTGATACCGTCTTATCATTAACTACCAGCGTTTTATCCAGTTCACGCAGGCTCGATACTAGTAACCGTTTAGCATCGTCCACACTCTCTAGTAGCTTCTCATCCAGCATTGCCGAAGGGTCCGCCGGGCCATCGTCGTCATCATAAAAGTTGGCGGCTACGGGGTCCTTGGGGCCAATGCCATTGTTCTGCCAACTACCACCGGTAATGCTCCCGATAACAAACCCGGGGAAAAGTCTTGGGATCTCCTCACCCCGCTGTGCTCGTGCAACCTCAACATAGTTGTACACGCCCTGGAATACACCGTCCGCTTCAAATCTGCACTTTTGAACAGACTCGGAATTGGGCCAATCAGTTGCAGCAATGTGCGATGAAATTACCAGCTTCGAGAACTTGGACATCATATCACGGAAATGCGGGTACAGCGCCTTGTTCTGTGAGATAATGGACGGTTGTCCGGAGTGATTGTCTGTAGTACCTGAGCCAGCAGCAAGAAGCAATCGGAGATGATCTGATATGTCTTCTGCCCTAGCCACATATTCAGATCGGTCACCGCTGTCAATAGCTTCCCGATAGCGCTCAATGGCCCGGCGCATGTTAAGTACAAGGCCATCCCAGGTTAGTGGGGCGGTGATTCCGTCATCGAAAAAGGAACGAGAGATGTTGGAGGTTGAGGGAAGGTTGTAGGTGCCAGCAGTAAATGAGGTGGCTGAGGCAATTATTGGTGGTTTGCTGATGGCAGAAAGTGGGCCAGAGAGCGTTTCGGTTCTCTGGCGGGTCGGTTGCGGGATAATTCCATTGATCGAGTCCATGGATGCAGAAGGAGAAAGTTCATTACTGAATGACCGCTGGTTCCTATTCTGTAAATGAGGAGTAGAAAAGAAGGGTTAGTATTCCACCCAGTTGGGTCTATGTAATGGTTTTCTTGATGTCTGTTACTTACCATTCGGCCATTCACGGGGTGGCTTTCATCAATCTCAGATGCTGACGTCACCGAGTCCTCGTCTTCGTCTCGTGTTAGGCCCCGGGCCATCATCTCGGCCGGCACACGCGTTCGATCCGGCATGTTGACATTCATGCGATCCATGGGACCTGTCTCATTGGTAGACACGAGGGATTCCATTGGTAACTCGGTACTCTGGTTACCCGTCATCGTGTTGTAGTAAAATAGGCGGCCATCAGCGGTAGCCTGTGGAATCCAAAAATATGCGCTGGACTTGTCACCACCTTGTGAACTCTCCAGTGGCAACGCTGAGGCGGCATTTGGTGGGTCTTCGATCTCATACATGCGGTCGGCTTCCTGGTCATGGTCATGGTCATGGTCATGGTCCTGGTCGTAGCTGTTCTCATAAGACTCGTCTTCTTCCTCCTCAACCCCGGGGTGCATACCACCAGGCAGAGCATCGGGTATTTCGTCGGCACTCTCGATTATCTGGCAGTAGTTACTGGGGAACCAACCCCGGACACCGTTTATGACTCCATCCCACCAGCCGCTCTCCAGTTGGGTGATGACTTGGATGACATCGCCAGCATGGAAACTCAGACTAGTGTTGTCATCAGCTTCGTAGTCGTAGAGCGCCCGAACGAACATAGTGCCGACGGGGCTCGAGGGAGATCGTATCTGTAGTGGCGGAGATTTGTGTGTGTGTGTGCGTGTGTGTGCGTGTGTATGCGTATGTGTGCGTATGTGGGAATTCCGGGTTGCGAATATCACGCGCTTTCTGGGTGCAATATTGTTGTGGGGAAGACACGCCAAAGGGGAAGCAATGACGAGACAGGCAAAGGTATTGTTGTTGAGGGGTTGCGGGTGGGTGCGATGTTCGGTTTTTTTTTTTTTCTGATTGGGGGGGTTGTAAGCCTCGAGCGATCGCTAAGTAGATGGGAATCGATTGATTACAGCAAAGACAAGATCGATAAATGACAATGGTACAATCTCAAGATTCCTGCTGGGGAGATTTGGTTTTCAGGAGGAGCAAAAAGAGACAAAGTTAGGAGGGACGTGGCTCCGTCAATGTATGGACGATGGAGACTAGCAGCTAATACAAACAACAAGCCACAGCAACAGAATCAGAAACAACAAGATATCAGTCCAAGGACAATAAAGGCATAAGAGAATACGGGGAGGGGAAATAAAATAATAAATAATAAATAATAAAAACAGGCCAAAGTTTTTTTGGTCTCTTAGAAGAAAAAAAATGATTTGAAGACCTCAAGCAGTTAATGATTTCGCGATATCTTTGTTGGTTGGCCCAGATTTCAAGATCATCGAATACTCTTCGCTTGTGGTGCGTTACTGGATGTCTGGAATATTTCTGGTTGGTCGAATTAGCAGGCGTATTAGCTAGCCCATGACGGCCAAGGCCAGTTTAGTGTATCGAGCAAGTATAGAGTGTGGGCGACCATAAGAGGAATTGGGGTCCGTGGCTTAAGATTGGTTGGTTGGGCAAAACGTAAACGCTAAGGATTAACGAATAGCCAGGAAGCTTGTCAGTAGCTTTAGACGAGCTTTCAGGAGCAAGTTGAGCAGTCGCGCTTGGAGAGACATATGCAGTCAATATCAATCATGCGATATCACTATAATCACCCGGTTTATCTATCAATTAGGTGGCTACAGTATTATTATTATTTCGGTGTCTAAATGAAGTCAGACAAGGCAACCCGTACATACATAGACATTCATAGGCATCCATACGTGCTATCAGAGACAAAAGTGCATCACTAATCCTAAGTAAAATGGCCCAGGCGGCGCTTGCTAAGCTAGAACTGAATGCACTAGGATATGGGAAGGGGCAAGCCAGGTCGATATGTAGGTCAATAATTACCCACTTTAGCGTTGTAAAGATGTAATTGATATCGCGTGGTTGGCGAAGAGATAATGCGACCCAGAAAAAGCAAAACGCTTGGTTGCTTGGTTGCTTGATCGCTATGGAAGAATTTGCAGAAATCTTCATCTTCATCTATATCAACAACTGCCACTCAATCTAATCAGACAGACTGTTCCTTCTCATTTTAATACAACAAATACACAGGCTCAGGATGCTCGCCAAAGAAAAGGAAGGTGACCAGCCAATCAAGCATCAGGCTATACCAAATAAAAGTGGATTTCTACAACTTGCCGATGGAAACTACTGTAGGTACAAAATGCCGCTGTGGAAAGAGCCATGACTATAACTTGTCACCAGTCTAAGGAAGTCGATACAAATAATTTAGACAGGGGAAATATGCCAAACCAGCTCTTGCTTCCCCATATGGGCAATACTAGGTTTATGTGAATTACCTTTGCAAGACTAGGGACCTCGACGCCTGGCTGCTAAGGCTGGGGTTGCAGGACGACTGTAGGCAAGGCGAAATTTACAACATATAAACCCTAATGAATGGGGATGGCATTATCTAATATCTGATTAAGATCTATTAAAATGTTCTTTAACAAAGCATAATACTTTATGTTAACATTTTTTTCTCGTATAAATTTACTCTTACACAGCCACGTGTAAAGTAGAAACCACAAAATTGTGCAACATCACAATATTATGCGGTGGCAAGAACTTGGCTTCTATGCATAAGCCCTAACCCCATCAATACAGTACCCTTTAAGTGCATTTTTGCCTTTAATGGCTATTTTGAATTAGCAAAACCTAGCTTTCTATATACTCACAGGTACAAACTTACATGTTGAAGAAATGATTCCCTTATCATACATTTGACCTTCCTCTAATGCCTCCGATAAAACAACTGCGAACTCTTGTTTCCCCACCACCAAAGTGCGGTGAAAACGAAGGGAAAACACCACCACGAGCTGGCCCCTCCTGGCTGTATTCTGCATATGTCTTGTCCCTACTTTATGCACGCCGTCACACCGTCACGTCGGATTAGACTCGCAGGAACTACACAGAAACTCAGAGGTATCAAGTGACTTTTATAAGGGAGGCAATATCCAACATCAAGTCCGACAGCCGTACATTCCGAAATCCTTCAATGCGCGTTCCTTAGTCATGACTACCTTGGACGCGGCCATATTGGAGGTAATCGACAAGGGTAAAAAAAAGACAAGGTATATTACAGCAAAGTACATGCACAACATCAAATATGGGGATTATCAGCCAGATTTAGGTATTTGATACATAGCATAAGATAGCTAGAAAAGGACAATGCGATGCGTCTGGAAGCAGCAAGGAAGCCCCACCATTTCATTTGTCGAATTCCATACAACAGGCGGGCTTGTTCCCCTGATCTAGTGGACGGGCGGACGAGCAGGGGAGAAGTAGAACACCAACAACAACAACAACAAGAAGAAGAAGAAGCTGGTCAGTTGGTTGTGTCGACCGTGCGAGGAGTTGTAGTGGAAGCCATGGTGCATAAAGGTGTGATATCGCGATCATCCGGATGGAGGGTGAGGAAATATGAGTTGCATAGATGTGCAATTTGGGTGAGGATGAACATGCTTATTAATTTTTCATTCTTTTTTTTCTTCTTCTTTTTTTCTTTCATGAGATACGTATACATTCGGCGTGTATAGTGAAGTTATTAGGTGGGTATGAGTAGGAGTGAAGGAATTATATTATAATAGGTCAATTCTAACTCCCGCTATGGACAAAGGGTCTTATTGTATATGTGTGTGTAGGCTCCTTTTGAGAGGAATTTGCCGCCCTACCAAATATCATAATAATACATGGAGACAAGACCCGCAAATAGATTCCTGATTGATGTGCTTTCTTTCTTCAAACATGCTACGTGGGCCACTTATATCTGCCCATTCTTATGTTTTCGTAACCCCCTCGTGATACTTGGCGTCTGCAAAGGCGTCAGGTGGTATGGAGTTGGAAGACAGTGATTGGCAATGTTATATTTGGAGGGGAAATATGGCGTAATAATGTACCATGCTCGAGAGAGTTGGAGATCAGGTCATGGAGGTTATAGAGCACCCGAATACTCTAACAATTGATAATAGCTGGGTTGACTTCTATGTTGAGTTTCGTAGTGCCCCCACCGCTCCGTGCTCCCTTAACCAAACACTAAAACATCTAATGCCACATATTGTGCGCGTTGACCAAGGGGTGCTCGGAAGATCAAGGAGACGCGGGATGGTACGGGGAACAGGGAACCACGAAGCAAGTAGGTCACCTGGTTGGTTCGAGCAGACATGGGGCTGGAGGGAGGACAAGAAGAGGGACAAAGCAGCGAAATTAATGGTTGGCTAGTTATTGTGGTCTAGCTGTTAATGGGTAGATGGCATCAGTTCCAAATCAAGGGAGGTTTAAAGTGGAGATTGTATTGAGCAAGGTGGGTCTTGGTGTAAGTGAGGAGGGGAACTTTAAGATGTTGGAGGGGAAGAAGAGGAATGGTGGGATGTAAGGTATCTGAATAATGAGGCTGACAACAAAAAAAACGTATTCATGTAATTTAATTTTCAGGTAGTCTCGAGGGCCACATGGGATACTCGTACCTATTTGATGATAGTGGTTTTGAATAAATCCGGACTAATTCCGCCTTTCAACCCGAAATATATATATTCTCTTTTTCTTTGATTAGTCAATTATTCATCTTTTGATCACCAGTTCTGACCGAACAGCTGGGACATGACAACATCATATTAATGTCGTGTAAATATCGATTTAAATTTATCTTAATGGGAAAGTAACACGACAGAGCAAGCAGAAAACAGAATCTGAGAGTTTATCATGCGAAAGTGACATCTAGGACGCGTTCTACGGACCTACAAAGGTCAAGTGGTGTCCTTTGACTGAAAGTCACTAGGCCACCCCTCCCCTGACCCCTCGGCCCCACTGAGGCGATCAACTGGTGTCTGATGACCCTTCTTAATGCCCTTCTTAAGGGTACAGCCGACACTACCTGTAGTGACTACCATTAGGCGAAATCTTGATATATGATGCTTTTGTTAGTCAATGATAAACAGGCCCTAAGCTTATGTATACGTGAGATCCCGTCACTGAAAATAGCTCAGGCGCAAACTACTATATCCCGAGGGCGATTCTCAGCCAACACAGAACTCGCTCTGGACCTAGGAAAATGGCCAACGTGGCAGGACTCCAAAATGATGATGGGCTGAACTACGTAGAGATGCGCTAAATGGTACCTGAATATCAAGACCAATAAATTAGAGGGTAGTATATGGCGGCTTTGTAAAGGTGTGCTTGCATAACAAGGGAATTTAATCGACTCGGTTAGGGTGGAAGGTATGGATTGAGAGGTTATGGACCTGTTTTGGGAGGAGAGGGGATAGGGGATGTGACGAGGAAGGGAGGGATACCCGACAGCGGCAGCTGAAGAAAAGGTGAGATCTCGACACATGTAACCCGTTGGTATCATGAGATATTGGGATTTAATGATAAGTACATCATTTCAATACCCAACCTTAGACTTTCATGGATGTATACTCCACTTGGAGGGTGTCTCAATGAATGTAAGAATAGGTGAGACCATGCCATAAAAATTAGAACAAAGGCCATGGGTGCTAATAGTAATTCCTTAGCCATAGCGTAGCGGTGGGTGGTGGGTTGTCCGTGGACTCGAGTCCTCTGAAAAGGATGTTGAAGCCATTTGGCAAGGCAAATGTACTATAAGAGAAAGAGACTCCGAATAAATATCCCCATATTTGAGTTCTTTTTAGTTGTAATAGTTACTTTATCTTTTCTTTTAATATTATATATAGATGTGATTTACTATTACTATTACCTTTTTTTTTTTTTTTAAAAAAAAAAAATAGACATGTCGTATAAAGAAATAATTAAAATAAAACACTCAATATATCCTGCCCATGCGCCCCTAAATATACTGACTCTTATCTTTGTATACTTTCCTGCCCCTCTACTCATAAAACCCCAAGGTGAAAGAACCAGAGGAGTATGGTAATCTTTTCTATCTCCTTACCTGGTTTCCTTTTCTACAGTGTGCTTGGTTGGTTGGGGGGTGATGTGCGTGAGCAGGTGGTGATCTCCCTTGTCGGGACTCTTTGCTGTGGACACGCCATGGGGTTGGGATGGTGACTAGTAGTAGGAGGAGAAGATGAAAAAAATAAAAAGAACAATAGATGGAGAAGCTATTTGCAGTCCATTGGTTTTGCCTTTCTTCTCTATATACACCCTTGGCGACAAGAATACAGAATTGCCTTAGCACCCACAAAATATGCACTTCTTCTTTTGAGGACCAGCACTTCATGTGGTCCAGTTCTGGCGAGCCAACAAGCCCCTCCCCCACGATAAACCCCTCGCCACTTTACGCTGAGTCCTTCCTGGCCCTGGCGTCGGTCCATCAGCACGCTTCATGGGGTGTTCCAGGGCGTTTTAAGTGGATGAATGAACAGAGATGAAGGTACGGAAGGTGGAGAGGAAAGCTGAAGTGCTGGAATTTGGGCGAGGATAATGAGTGGATATCGTGGAGTTTTGTATCGGATATTTTGAAGTATAAAAATCGTCTGCTATGAAATGATGGTATATTGCAATCAGAGGGATAAAGTCTGTAAGAATTTTTTTTTTAGTTTTTTTTTATTTTAAAAAAATCTATTGATTTATATGGACATTAGAAGCATAAAAGCACATCGCGACTTACAGTAAAATTACCGCTCTTATTCTATAAGAAATTCACCCATTTTACCCTTCACCGTTCACATCCCCCATTGTCCATCCTCCCCTCAGCCCCATCACCCTGCCAACACGTCAAAAAGAAAGCATCCATCTGCTCTCACAACGCTCTTTCTATCCACTCCCGCACGTTCAACACGTTCACGACCCGGCCCCCCCCAAGTCCCCAGTTTCCCGTTTTCCCATTTCAATTACCTTCTCCCCGCGCCTTTCCTCTTGCCCACTTTACCTCTTGCTCCCCTCCTCGTGGTCGTTGTTCTTTCTTCCCCTCCGTCCTCGTTCCCCTCCTTCATTTTATTTTGCATTTTTATCTTATATTTTTATTCTTTTTATTTTATTTTATTTTTATCAACTGTCTTGCCTATCTGTCTATTACTATAGGGCCAACTTTCACTACTTCTCGTGCTGTCGGCGTCGCCATTGTTGTATTGATATATCGACAGTATCTCCAAGCTTCTGTTGTCAACACCATTAAAATATCAACTAGTCCATGATTATACCAACGCGCCAAATGATCTTCTCACCATCACAGACCGACGACGCCCTTTAAACCCGGACGGGAACCGCGACCGCGAGTACGCTGTAGCTTGGATTTAGCTATCGCCAAAACACGCACAATCTTTACATATCGCTCAACTGTTCTTCAGTTTCGCTGTTATTGCTATAACCAGTACATTTTCTTTTTTTTTTCGTCCTTCAGGACCAACCCGCCAGATATATCGCGCGCATTCATACTTCTGTCGCCATACTCTTGTCTATAGACTACGCACATCATTTCGCTACCAAGCCCTCACTTGTTTTCCGTTACTGCTTTCAAGATACCCTTCTGTTCACCTCAAATACCTCGGCGTTCGCTTCATTCAAACCCCAAATAGACCATATCACCAGTCGCCCTAGCGCATCTAATTACAACAGACACCACACAAACGTACTAGACTACACGGCCCTTATACTCTGACTATCACTACACTACACTACCAAAATTCACATACAAAATGCCAGCTGGAACTACTGTCCTCCCGCCGGCATCCGCCGCCACTGCAGCCGCTACATCAGCGACCGCCGTAGCATCTCCAGCTAGCCGCAGCAAGCCTGCGCCTGCGAATGCTCCCGAGCGCAAATACAAATGCCAATTTTGCAATCGCGCGTTCAGCCGCTCTGAGCACCGTAGTCGCCATGAGCGTAGTCGTAAGTGAACCCATTTATTCACCCCAATTCACGGTTATTATATATTGTCGTTATTTCGCACTGGCTATAAATTACGGAGATGCGGAATGTTGTTTATCCTGCCGTTCTTAGTGCGGACTCGAGGCTTGACGGATGATACCCCCATTTTCCCTTCCTTTTCCGTGCTAAATCCTACGAAATTGCGACAAGATAAATGATTGCGTTTTCAGAAAACAATGGAACTGTAATTTACTAACGGGTCCCCACTTTTTGCAGACACTAAAGAACGCCCATTTGGCTGCAAGAAGTGCAACAGCACCTTCGTACGCAGAGATCTCCTCCTGCGTCATGACCGGACTGTTCACGCCAAGGATGGCGGCGTTCCGCTACACAGCGACTCTAAGAGACGGACAACCGGGAAAGCCCGTGCTGCTACAGGGAAAGCAGGTGCCGCACTAGACCAGGGAGAGATCTCTCAGATTGAGTCGGCCGCATCAGATGGTTTGGATGTCGAAGCCGCCGCGATGCTTGTTGCTGATATGCAGCAAAAGGCCATGAGAGATTCCGCAGGGCCTTACGAAGGTGGATATTCACGTGCTGCTAGCCAGGAACAGGGTGCGTATCCTGGGAATGGAATGGCTATGCCGTGGGAGTTCTTGCCACCAGGCGTCAGGGAGCACAAGGCCCATTCAGTAGCGAGTACCACCGGGTCGTTTGATAGCCAGCCATCTGTGAGCTCCGGTGTCGCTCCAAATAGCACGAGATTGCCACCTTTGAATGGGGTAGTACCTCCAGCTCTGCAGAACCTGATTAGCGCGTTAAGCCCGTCCGATGGACCCACCTCGGTACCACAGACACCAATGGACGGACCTAGCTCTTCTGGCTTCCGTACGCCGAGTGTTGCGACAGAGGAGGACAGGTGTATAATCTTGGAGAATATTCGCGAGATTGATAGTGAGCGGGCAATCCCAGAAGGCTTTAGGTTGCCAGGGCTCCAGCCACTGAACAGATATCTTGCGTCATACTTTGGCCATTTTCACCACCATCTCCCCTTCCTGCACCCGGCGTCGTTCACACCATCCTCCGTTGCTCCCGCCTTACTTCTTTCGGTTTTGTCTATTGGCGCTTTGTATGCCTTTGATCAAGATGAAGCCTACCTTATGCACATTGGCAGCAAGATTCTTGTCAATCAGTTCCTTCAGCACAAGGAGAACTTTTCATCTAGAAAATGCCCTCTTTGGACCATGCAAGCCTCCCTCTTAAACATGGTTTTTGCCTCCTGGTCTGGCGATGCCAAGGGCCTTGAGTGGACTTGCTCTATCAAGAGTCTTTTAGCTAATATGGTTGCCGGGAACCGCTACGAACTCAAACTTCGCCACGAGGCCCGCTCTGGCACTATGCCATCGCGTGCCGAGTGGATCGAGGATGAGGGATGCCGGAGAACCTACTACGCCGTGTATATCTTCTTCGGGCTTCTCACGATGACGTTCAACCATACACCGGCTATCTCCTTTGATGAGTTTGAACATCTTCAACTGCCCGCATCGGAAAGCCTATGGAATGCGCCCGCATGCTCTGACGTCGCCTGGGCAGAGGTACTTCGTGCCCACCAAGCTCCGACATTCATTGAAGCGCATATCCGCCTTGTCCAAGGCGAGATTACTCGGTATTCCGTATTCGGTGCCCGTACGCTTATTAATGCACTTTTCCTTGAAGTTTGGCTGCACAAACGGTCACCTGAAGCCCTCCAGGATGTCGTCACTGAACATCGTCTTCGCCTTGCGCTGGATACTTGGGAGAAATCGTTATTTCTCTGTGATTCGGAAGCTCCTGTCGCCCTGGATGGGTTACCAAAAGGACACCCTTTGATCTTCAATGCGCGGGCAATGCACAGAAATGCCGTCTGCCGTCTTGAAGCGGATCTCAAGTCTGTCCAAGAGGCATTGCGATACCATGACCCTTACGAGGTAGCTGCGGCTATGTCTCACGCACGTGGCAAGGTTCGGAGATCTACCGAAATGCTCAAGGTCATTGAATCGTGCTACGACACTTTAGAAACCTGCGTTTCCCGCGGTACCCGCTGGGTTGCCCGGTCTGCTCCAACCAACTGGAGCATCGAACACCCCCTTGCTGGCCTCGATCTCATGATAGTCCTTAGCATGTGGCTCTACCGTCTGGAACACGACGATGATGTCGTGACCTCTCCTGAGGAAATGGCCATGTACAATAAGTTACGTGTCCTCCTCGAGCGTGAATGTGCAGACCGGGGTGTCCAACAGCTGTCAGCAGTGGTTGCGAGACTTTGGGGGTCGATGCTGGACGAGGTTGTTGTTTGGGGGATCTCAAGATTGATGGGCGAGGCGTTTAGATTGCATTCACAAGCATTGATTGGATATGTGGATGATGTGGAATCAGATGCTTCGACGCCATCGATGATTAGTCAGGGGGCAGACGAGGAGAGTGTTTATTAGGTGTGGTTGGTCTTCTGTTCCTTGCTCGGTCTTTTATTTTTGTTATAATTTTTTTTCGCGATAGACTTTCTTGTTGGTTTCACAACCTGGTGATTGATAGGGAGCAGTGCTTGCTATTGATGCTGGCAGCGCTGTTCCCCTGATATTACGATGTCGTTTTTCCGTTTTCCTTGGCCATGTGCCACGTATTCCCACCCCCGTAGCGTTAGCCCGGCATTTTCTCCCGTTGCTACTCGCACTGTCCAATGATGGTCTCTTCCGAACCTTGTATCCATCTTCTCATCATTATTGAGTATAGAAGAATCGGGTTTTATCTGTCCATCTTCTATCGTTCCTGGACATCTTGTTAGCTGGCCGGTCCACTTGTCATCTACGGCCACTGTTGTTACAGAATTGTTCGAGTTTCCTGTTTTCCCCTTTTTGTTTTCTTTTTCTTTTTCTGAGAGGTTGGTGGCGAGTAGGCGGCAGCTCTTCTCTCCTTTGTTGGTTTTTTTTTTGACTTGGGATTTAGCGAGTGTTTTTTTGTTCCTTGATTTATTTTGCTCCTTGTTGTTTCTGTTTGCTTCGTGATCTTGCTTTTGTTTTTCTGATTTATTTCCTTGCTTTATTGCTTTTCTTTCTGCTTTTGCTTCTATGACCATCTCCGTTCAGTTCTATATTTCGTGTTGAATCTTGCTTTCTTTTATTTCTTGTTTGTAGTTTGCTAGCTGTTTTGTCTAGATTTGTTTTTGTGGTTACCTCGTGATTTAATCTTGTTGTCTGTTGGTAGCGTTTGTTTGGCTTCTGCCCTAATACACTTTGCTGAAATACTTGATGGAAACTATATAATGTGACAGTGGCGCTATATGTTTGTCCATATCTTGTCTTCCCGGGTTGCATTGTATCCATCGATGATTGTCCTTGTCAACGTTCGCATGATAACGTTACACAAATCAGATCCATATATACACGAGTTTATGTTCTTCATCGTATTCCCAGACATGAGACAACTCATAAGATGGCTGTTATCGCATATTAATTTAATACGCAACATTTTCACAGCCTAAGTCTTACAACATCAGTACGACGTTTTCTTTTGAGCTAATATACTTATCGTCCAATTTCCTTCTATAGCAACCAATCATAGAATCAATACTATCTTAATGAAACCAATCAACTCAATACCAAGCTAATCCCTCTAGAGACAACATTCCCCATTCACATCATAGTCTATACTTCATGGCGTTTTTAGATGGATAGGGCCAATTATATTGAGAATTATTGTTTAGAATTAAAGAAACGGAGGTACATAGGTGAGTGAGGCCAATGCAAAAGTGCGCCAGAAGTATTGTAGGCAAGCCATAAGAAAAATTACAGAGTATGAATCAAGGTTCTTTTGTATTACGGATTGACAATAGAAAATAGCGATGAGATTTAGAGAAATAGTGTAGAATCAGGTAGGTTCAATTGAGCGTGTAATGGGCTTATCCTGGTCAATACCTTGTGATGATTGTGATGCTACTGTTTTCGGGTAATCGACACGATAGATGTCACGCCCTACCACATTGGATGCCCAAGAAGGACCTCTTATTAACAAACCATTATCACCTACGACCTACAAAGCTTCTAGTTACGTCTGGTTATCTCGTGCAATGCTGTTTAATCATAAAGAAGGTACCACTTAGAAGGATCCCGAGTCCGCTTTTGATCCTTTTCAACTGAGGTTGCTGTCTCAATCCGGGAGGGTGACCCAGGACGATAACGTTATTGGCTAATACGTATGTACCATCCTTTTGGTCCACGTTTTACAATATAGTATTAAATGTTTCAAGTCGATTTTGTACCAATTGATGGTTGTTTTCGGAGTTGAAAATGGATCGATTAGGAACTTCATTCATACATATTGGCAACAATGGTATCATTCCTTTGTCTTAGGCTGCCGAATTCCCCACAGAAATCTCAGTGGGAGCTAGGTTCATCGCCCACTTATGGTACAGCTCCTGGGCTAATTTATGTTCAGCTCGACTGGTAGTAGTTGCCTCGATTCGCCTTGGAATAAAATGTGATCATGGTGATTGGATATCGAGCTTGCCGACTTGCGGGCGGAGTTAAAAGGGATTGTATAGATAATAGAATCCTGATATATAAGTATAACGTGTTGACTCCGTTTTCGTCTCCCAATAACATTATATTTTATCACCTCACCATCTCTTCCAAATTTTTGTTCTAATAATTAATAGGCTTCATAAATATTCCATTGTCCCCGCTGCACCTACTTATCTCGCATATTTCTGGGGCTGAGCTCTCAACACTACATATACTATTGCAACCTTCATTTACTGTGATCACTTCTTCTCAGTAACATGACTGGCCAAACACTCGACATCACTGTCCGAAATGACACTGCCGATAGTAATGTCTTCGTGACAGTTACCGGACGGGCCATGCAACGGAATATGACACCGGTGTTCATTTCAGCCGATGGCAAGACACCATTTTATCCCGAGTCTCCTAGCAAGATCCTACAACCTCTGGGTCACGATGTGGCAATCCCATTGGGAGCCCCTGGGAGCCACCGGGTTATTACAATCCCTCGGATTGCTGGTGGCCGCATCTGGTTTTGCAAAGGGGAGCCGCTGAAGTTCCTTCTGAACCCGGGCCCAGCGGTTGTCGAGCCGAGTATGATGAATCCGACGGACCCTAACCATTTTCTTGATTGGGGATTTGCCGAGTTTACGTTCAATGATTTCCAATTGTTTGTCAATATTTCCTACGTTGACTTTGTCAGCATCCCGGTTTCTCTTGAACTAGAAAATGCCTCTGGGAAGAAATCTGTTGTTGAGGGTTTCAAAGCCGATGGTCTTGACCGCGTGTGTGAGAAGCTCATTGAACAAGATGACAAAGACCATGTCGGCTGGAGCAAACTTGTCGTGAAAACAAAAGACGGTACTAGGAACTTGCGCGCTTTAAGCCCAAACTCTGGCTGTATTACAGTGCCCGGCCTGTTCAACGGATATCTGGAACCTTATGTTGACTCTGTCTGGTCATCTTATTCGCAAACTCCGCTGACGATAAACACTCAAGCCCGCTGGGGCGATGTCCAAGGAACTGTCAAGAACGCCATTTTAGATCTTGGGGAGCTTGGAAAGTTCAATAAGCCGTCTACCCAGGATGTCTTCAGTTGCTCGACGGGCCCATTTGCCCGGGATGCCAATTGGACTGAAGGCAAAGGATCGGCAGCAGCAAGATTGGCAGCGGCATTGAATCGGGGAACCTTGGGTATAAATTGTAGACAGCCAGAGGGGGAGGAGGTACAGAAGTATTATAATGTGGAGAGGACAAATCATTATTCGAGGATTTGTCATGAAGTTAGTGTTGGTGGGAGAGGATATGCTTTCCCATATGATGATGTTAGTTCAAGTAATGGGAAGGATCAGTCCGGGTCATTGTGGGATGGGGAGCCGAAAATGTTAACTGTTGGAATTGGGGGCTGGAGAGGCTGATGAGGAGCTGCGAAGTAGATTTGTTTGATACATAGTAGTGGCGAGAGTGAAGGAAAGATAAGGATAGCCGTAGCGTTATTTGGAATCATTTTTCAGAAATAATATATTCTCAATTAATATGTATTGGTCAAAAGCATTTGAATACTCTTCTACATTATACTAGGAATATTCATTCCCCTGTCTCTGGCTTCTTATTCTCTAGGCTATTTATAGCATTTATGTCACCTAGCATCTCAGTCTCCACCATCATAATACTTTCATACTTGGACCTCTCTCTATTTGGCTTATGTCAAAACCCCAGGGCCAGCTCCGGTCGCTTCTTTGGTGAAGGTATCTCCCCAATCATCATTTATTTAGTTGACATTCGGCTTCTTTTTTTATGGGCGTTTCGGCCGATTTGACAACCAATCGGACATATAGGCTTCGTTTACATCGTATTAGTGCCAGACTGCGGCCAATGAATCGGTCTGTTAGGCTGGTGATAACATATGGGAATATGCCGGCGGTACGGTCCGTTCTCATTCTTATCGTGTCTCGAGCACGGTTGGTGTCTAAAAAAGAGAAGACACTCCAAGGGGCCAGCATCTCGCTATTGGCATAGCAAGTACCTAGAGGGAGGTTGTTACCATTAATGAAACAGGAGAACAAAAATAAAGAGATAATGGAGAAAAAAGAGAATATACGTGGTGGTTTGAGGGGATACCAAGTTACTGGGCTGTTTCCATCATTTCTAGTCCATTATATACCCCACTTAAACAATCTCTAGCGAAGAATCTTGGTTGATAGATGTAAATGCGTGTCTAGAATTTAAAAATAAAGTGCATCTCTGCTACAGCGGGTTCGCATTCTCTGTTCCTGTGCAAAGACTAACCGAGGCCGTAATGACACTATATAGAGCTATAGTTCAGTCTTCCAGGACATCTAGGGCACATAAACCATCTATGAGTGTAGGTGCTTGCAGTCTACCATGCTTCCTACATTCCCCTCTTTATGTAAGACATCACCGGTCTATTGAACTTCACCGATGCCAATGCTCCGTACACCGCATTTACCACAATAATCTCGTTTGCCTGCATCGGCTGTGCCCTGAGACGTGAGACACCACGCATAGTCCCAACCCAGCCCAGGCGAGGCTTTCCGCAACAAGCCCATGCCCCGTCGGCAAAACTAGGACTCACCGATTTGAATCCACATATCTCAGTATCCCCCTTTACCCGATTGCTGTGCCTTATTTGCCGATGGCATCGTGAAACAGGCGGTCGAGCGGTCTCTTGTCAAAAACAATCGCGGGACTTGTACTGATGGAGTGTTCATGGTGAAGCTAGGGACACATTTGGGGCCGTGTTGGGAGTCTTACAGGGAGGTTGCGAACAGATGCGTGTGACCAATTACTTGTTATAGAGATTGGCATAGAATTGGAGAATAAGCCATAAGCCAAGTGTTAGTAACAAAAGTGGCGAGATTGGAACAATGCCAAGATGTATACTAATTTTGTGTTGACTAAGAAAATAAAGGTAAAACAAAGGCTTATTTGTTTAAACCCATGGGTGGCTTCTAATTGGGTGTTTCATCAATGGTCCGGAGGGTTGATACCTTTGGATAATACGACCACGGTTTAGTGATGGGTTTGTCACCCAATCTGGGGCTATACTTATTGAGTGGTATAAATAATCCCAAGTTCTAAGTTTAGGTATCTGTGGCACCATATTCTACATCACCTGAGTATACTAAGTTAGTATGGCGAGCAAAATACTGACTACAAAACGCTTTATATAACCATGCTATGATGCGATGCTGACATGCATAATATGGTTTAATACAACAACAAGGTTCCTGTCATCACCAGCCAGCAACCAAATACCTAGCAGCTTTATGTGCCTGGTAGGCTTCATCTGAACAGTGCACCATCGCCGTAGGCTATTTGTACTCGCTAAAGCCTCCCATTGACGGCCAAGGCCACAGATCTTGCATCATTATGTACGGAAATAATACTCAAGCTGTCCCCGTGCTCTACGTTACCGTAATCATAAACAAGGAATATTAGCTCATATCCTAGAGCTCGCTATACATGCACTTGAGCTTTTCGAGTATACCTGACGGTGCCAGCATCAGGCAGCTCCATCCTCCTGGGCACATAAGACATAATATGGTAAATTTAGTAACAGTTATGTTTGGAATATACATAGGGTGTGGCGATTATCGATCTCAGAAAGCCAGGGACGTTAACCAACACGCAGATGAGGGAAAGAAGAATAGGGGCCTAGGCTATCAATCGATCGCAAGATCAAACCTGTTGACATGGGAGTGCTAGGTTTATAATCATGGACCCAGAACCCGGCCATGTGGTATCATAAGTCAGTCATCAAGTTTCTAAGATTGTTTAGGGCACTGATTATTTACTACACACATCCTAGCTTTCTTGCCAGAAAAGAGACGAGATCAGGGATATGAAGGGCTGCGAAAAGAAGGGAGTGAGGTCAAGGAAGATATGGATGAGACTATGGTCTTTAAGCAATATGGAGCGCGATCCCGGTTGTGAACATAAGGAGGCTAAAACAGAAGCAATACACCTAATAAGATTTATTAGGGTCTTCGTTATGATCTTATTTAGTTTTACTAAAAAGAGGATGCTTAAGTCTTCCATAAGTTCTTCTCCAGAATCCTGGTGGAAGATCCGATGATTCTATAGTAGTGTATTAAGTTACGTAGGGTTTAACGCAAGGTTGATTCGACGTTCCTATGATTCTATATACAGTCGTATTAGTGATTATTCGATAGGGTTAAGATAACACTCGAGAGTAACTCGGATCGCACACGGAACAAAGAGATGATCGACTTTTGCTTTGGCACCCTGCATTTCCTTAACGTTACGGTGAGTGTTATGAGATGACATGCTTCAGGCCAACCACCATCGAACCTGGCATTTCTGAATACCCTTGAATGCGAGATGTACGCTGATACACAATGGTATTTGAGATTGGGACAATAGAGAAAACTTTTGCCAAGATTTAACTTGCAGAAAACCAGCTTTAAGAGTGTTTGAAAAGGTAGTGAGGGTGTGCTTATATAAAATATAGATTATTAGTAGCTATGCAAGCGTATCCGCTTTGACTAACACCTCGTGGATGGCAACTGCATATAATGGAACTCAGAGAGTCTTTAATGAGATATGGGCTGGATTGGACAATGTTCAGTTCAGTAGCATATAATTAATATATTTTATGAAATATGGCGATACCCGGCCTGTCAGACTAGACATTGCCGAGCACTTGGATTCTTTCACGGACCATCCAAGCATAACTGCCCAAAGCCCAAGTAGGGTATGTGTAGGAATAACCCGGTCTGGGATTCTACATATACTGGGTTAAGGGGTGTGGTCAGAGTGTCACGGAGGGGTGTTGGCAAATCATCATGATATGGTTACAGATGTCATCACTCGTCATGCAGATACTAGGAGGAACTTGAGTGTGCCTTGGTATTCTCCAGGGCCAATGTTGGCTATTGTTAGACTACACAAGACTCAGTCTATAGTGTGACGGCCGGAAGATGACAACTGACCTATTGTGCTTTTCTTAGAACCCAGATCTTGATAAATATCCACCTACTCCCGTCAACATCAACATCAAATCTCGATCTTTCTCTCCCCAGGTCACTTGATCCTACTTCGTTCTCTCACCCTCTTTTTTACCTTCCATTCTTTTGGCTTTAGTCCACCACGTTCATTATACTTTTTCATTTGATTCGTTCCATTCCTTCTGGCACTTCAGTCCACTTTACGATCCTTTTGGTTTATTGTTAGTGGCCCTTTAGCATCTGATTAGTCTAAGTTCCCTAGTTTGACGACATTTCCTTATCACGGTTTGTTATTATAACTTCGAGATCAACTTCCATATCTTTTGCTTCTCTCCTCCTCTGACTTGCCTCTTTATACGGAACATATTGTTTGTTGTGTTGAGCCACTCACAATTTTAACATTCTTTATCCCACCCCAGTCTTTCTTTTTCTTTCATTCACAATGAAATTCTTTTCTATGCTTACCTCGGCCGCCGCGCTTCTTGCCGGCTCCGCCATTGCCAAGCCCGTTGCTGTCGGTGAGGCAGTTGCCATCAAGGCCGACTCCTGGGAGACTCCCGAGCATCTCCGCCCCCTCAACCATAAGGAGATCCGCAACCCCATGGCCGAAGCCCGCTCCCAGTACAAGGAGAAGCGTATCTCGACCGACATTGACCTGAGTATGGTCATGTACGACCAGCTTCTGTGGAAGGACAGCGTTGGCTCTGTCAATATTGAGGCTCGCTGCCATCGGTGCATGACCCAGGGTAACGTTCATGTTAACCTGACAAACCACAACTTGGCCAACCCTCGTCTTCGTTTGGATTTCGAACAAGTCAAGGCCTACGTTGACATGGGAATCAAGGTTTCCTCTTCCAACACCTTCACCCTTAACCTGTATACACTCAACACACCAATTGGTGTCGGTACCTCGGATCTTAATGTCGGTGTCCTGCTCTTCATTGATCTGGTCCTTGATATTAGCTCCGAGTTTGATATGACTGGTGGTGGTTTCTATGTCACTCTCCCCGACAGCGCCTTCATCGAGACTTCTCTCTTCAAGGGCAAGATCTTCGATTCCTCCTTTGACGGCATTGGTATCAAGTCCGTTCCTATCGTTGTTCACACCGCCACCGGTGAGCTTAAGGCCGCTCTCCGCGTCCGTGTCCAAGCTGGCGCTGAGGTTGATGCCATTGGTGCCTCCGCTGTTGTTGCTGTCTACGCCAACGTGGTTGAGTTTGTCGCCGACCTTACTTACGTCAAGGACCCCTCTTGCTACATTCAGGCTACTGAGCACTTCAACCTGAACATTGGTGCTTATGCTCAGCTCGGTGTTCTTGAGTTCAACATCCCTGTTCCCACTGTCTCGACTACCTTGTTCAAGTCCCCCACTTTTACCCAATGTCTTGTTGCGAAGAAGCCATCTAGCACTGCTGCTGCTACTAAGACTACCCAGTTGGCTATTTCTCCTGCCAAGGCTACCACTACTGCCAGGGCAAAGCTTGGGGCCGCTGCTCCTGTAACTAGTAGCCTCAACTCACTTAGCCACGCTGTTCCCAACGTCTACTATGGCACTAGCAACTCTACTTCTACCACTGCGCCTCCCACCGATGCTGGCATCACTTCTCTTGCTGCCACGTCTACCCAGGCTTCCATCCCCGCCGGTTCAACCACCTTTGTCATCACCATGTGCGGAGCCCACTTCGTCAACTGCCCCACTGACTACCAGCAGGTTGTCACCGTCACCCGCGCCTTCACCGAAGTCACTTCTACCGAGGCCCCTGCCCCCACCGGTACCATTGCTGCCAGAGCTCTCGATAACCCCAATGATGGCTTCCAGTTCCCCACTTCTGTCGTGACTATGTCTTCTCTGTCGGTCCCCATTGTCAACACTCTGGCTCTGCCCTACGCCATCCCTACTCCTGACCAGCATGTCATCACCACCATTAACACCCAGCCTCTGACTGCGACCAAGGTTATCGAAACCTCCGCGCCGGCGGCTACCACTTCCAAGGCTACTGGCGCTCAGTAAGCGTAGTATCAAGAGTCAAGACAGTGTGGCCTCCGCTGGCAATGGTGTTGTTGCCTTCGGCTACTTCTGCTTCTGGTGTCTCAATGGCTGGCCCAACCATTGTTCTTAATCCGTTCATTATTGGTTGAGTTTTCCATAACCTTTGTTTTTCCTGCCGCTATTTCTGGTCTGACTGCTGTCATCGCCACGTCAATAACGAATTGATTATGATTGTTTCCCTACTTTACTTGTTGGGGTGATTAGCTGGAAAACGTGTATCTGAGATACCGTCTGTCTTACCCGTCATTTTTTGATCTGCACATTTCTTGTCAAGGGCTGGTTGTATAGAGGTCCTATTGCTCATTTTGTTTTTGCATTATTTTCTGTTTATTTTTTTGCATTTGCTTTTATTATTTTACACTACTGTGTTAGTTAGCTAGCATATAGATTACACATTATAGCTATTGAGTTAGCTACAATAAAACTTGTTTCGTTACATATCATGATTCTTATCTCGTTGTCTCAATGTGAAATGGATACACTCCGAATTTGGCAATTACTTTCCTTATATGGACTATATTTGATGTTACACAGCATGTTCAATGTGTGATTCCTTCCTAATTAGAATATGAGGTTAAACGTGTTGAGTCAAGATCTGTCAATAGCTGTAAAACAGTGGGCAACCTAAATGCTTATGAATAACAGGATATAAGCTTAGTGGTGAATATTGTATGAAGTATATCATTCTCACTGAACAGGTATATAATCTTGAGAAATATAAGGAAGTCACATGTATCAATCTATCAGCCTTGATACTTACCACGCGTCAAAGTTACCAAACGCACCCTTCTTCTTTGCCTTCTTCCGCACTGGCTCCTCCCATGCAACCTCCTCTACAACTTCTTCTCTGTCAACCCCCTTCTCATCTGCTGTCTCCCTTGCCTTTTTCAAATACTTCCCTACCGATCCCTTAGCCTCCTGTTCCACAACCCTCCCATCATCCAATATCCTTTTCCCCGTCCAAGTAACCTTATCATCTTCGGCCCCTCCTGCTCTTGCTATAGCCTCCGCCTTTGCGCTTGCCTTTTCTCGCTCTGATTTCTCTTTTTGGAACTCAGCAAATGGGTCAATATAGATGATGATATCCTTGATAACGATTTTGTTAAGGGGGCGATCAGAGCCATCTGTAGAGACATTCTCCATGCGGGCTAACGGATCATTCGGCTTCGTCCCTCCTCCCTCAATAACCTTCCCAAAGACTGTGTGTTTGCGATCCAGATGGGAGGCAGCTGCATATGTGATGAAGAATTGACTTCCGTTTGTGTTTTTGCCTTTGTTTGCCATACTTAAAACACCACGACCATCATGTGTGTTTGTGCCTTCAAATTCATCGTTGAAATTCTTCTTCCAAATGCTAGCTCCACCTCGCCCTGTTCCCGTGGGGTCTCCACCCTGAAGCATAAAGCCAGGGATGTTGCGATGGAAGTTGATTCCCCGATAATATCCCTCCTGTGCTAGTCTCACGAAGTTCCAAACAGCCTTTGGTGCGGTATCAGTATGTAACTCGATGTTCAAATTCCCTAGGTTTGTCTCAATCCGGGCATAGCCCTTATGATTTACAATCTTGGGTCTCAACATGAACTCCTCATCCGTAAGCAGAGCCCTCTCTCCGCTTGTCGTTGGAGTCAATCCCGTGCTGGTAAAACTCGCAGCTGCCCGGCCAGTTGTATGAGCAGCGGCATTCGGAGCCAACTTCCGGTCATTGATAAGTTTAGGGGCAGCTGTAGTGGCTTTTATGGCAGCTGATGTGGTAGATAACTGCTGTTTAGCCTCGCGCTCCTTACGTGCCTTGTCAACGGCCATTTTGGCACGAAGGACTTTGTCCCCAACATTGCCGAGGGCATCCAAATTGACATTTCCCTCAAGACGTTCTTGTTTCTGACTAGATGTCAAAAGGGCACCGGATCCAGACTTGAGGTGATTGAATTTGCTGAGGTCTCGGGAGCCGAGGGAATGCGGGTCTTGGAGAGTGATGATATCGGACCGTGAGAATTCTTGATCGTCCAAAAGATCCAGCCACATCTTGGGCTTAAGGTTCATTTTTTCAACGGTATCATAGGCAAAGACATTTGCGTAATCTCCATGGCGGATAGCGACGATGTGTGTATTGTCCGTAAAAACCTTGAACGTTACTGGATCAACAAGGGTTCCATTTCCATCCTCATTTCGACTGAAATTCAGCTTGATCAAATCACCAAGTTCAAGCGGTTCTCCATCGACTGGGCTTGTCTTGTTTGTTTCTAGCCAAGAACTGATCACCTCCTTATCAAAGATAGTTCCCGAAGCCGTACAGACAGCCTCCTTAAAAGGTTGAAGACTGGCCGCGCAAAAGTTGAAGGGGAGACGTTTGAAGGCGCCGGCACTACCACCTCTAGCAGTCGCAGATCCTCCGCTGGCAGAAAAGTTATCCGCAGAAGACCATTCGGAGTGAGTAATGTATAATTTATCGGTTCCTATATATATAATTAGTATATGAATATTTGATAACGAAATGTAGGATATACCTTTTCCCATTGTATAAACACTATGTGAACTTCCAGTTGATGAAACTAATATAGATAGCACAATATGTATATTTGAAGTAGTCCTCTTATACAGGGCTTATACTTTTACAAGGCTACTAATGTATACTTTACGCGCTAGTAGTACGCGCATAGACCCTATAATTAAGGACTTCAAATACTAACCCAGACGTATATAGCACGTGATTAATTTAAACCCATTAAAGTGGTGTATATATAATTATGATCCCTGTCAATCTCTCGTCGCGGTTGTTTGAGTGCTTTTGTTATATTCTGTGGTTAAGCGTGTATTGACGCAGCAGTAGCAAGTATTAGATCGTCTGCGCATTTAGCAATTGCATCATCACCAAAATCACAATATCACAATCATCAATATATTTCCATTTTCGATACTTTCCCCCTCAATTTCATCAAATTCGGTTTCGCTAAGGCCTTGCGATTACAGTACACTATTTATTTATCGATTATTCCACAATTAAAAAGAACCAATACATTCGCAAGTGCGAACACCATCTAATCGGCGCACACTTATTTTGCCATTATCGGCGCACAACATAGGCTACGATAGAGGAATATCAAGGAAATAACTGTGCGCATCGTGATTGCGACTACTAAAGGCAATCGATCGGTTTACGAGTCACTTATATACACATCCGCACACTTATTCGAGACGCGATGTCTCTACAAGGTCCGTTGGGCTCACTTTCCGAGTCGACAACTCTAAGAAGACTGGCTAACATCTAATAGCACTAAAACCCGCCAAGCGGGGACTTCTCAAAGTCAAGAAGGCTGTCCCCAAATCCAAATCAGCCAGCTGGCAAGAAGGTAACCCTCCCCATATCCAAATCTTCAATTTCATCCCTACGGCAATATACTCATATCATCACCAGATGACAAGAAACTCAAAGCTCTCGAAATTACCCTCTCTGGTCTTCCGCACCCCGAAACAAACGCTCTTGAAGCTCTCCTCCGCGATACTTTCGGCATAACACGCATCCTTGAAGACCCACCAGACCTCCATCTTTGCAAACACTGCAAGAAATCTATATACCGCACCAATGCCTCCTCTCATATCAACATGTGCCTACGGCACAAGAAAGAAAAGGCACAACGCAAGAAGGAAGCACGAGAAGCACGAGAACGGGCTAAAGAAGCCGCGAAAGACGGCGGAAAGAAAGTGGATGACAAGGATGATGATTCATCAGATGGCGATGATGATATACCAGCAGAAAAGAAGGATGCCGCTGGAAAGACGACAAGGAAGGGCGCAAAGAGAACAGCAGATGAAAGTAAATCTGGAAAGAAACGAAAAGCAGACGCCGACAACGATAAAGGGCCTCGATCAAAGAAGAAGAAGGAGGAGCCCAAAGCAAAGACTTCCAAACTTAAAGGCCCAGTTGACGTCGAAAAACAATGTGGTGTCCTCCTTCCCAACGGACAACCATGTGCGCGTTCTCTGACCTGTAAATCCCATAGCATGGGTGCCAAGAGGGCAGTCACTGGCCGCTCACTACCATACGATATGCTGCTTGCGGCTTACCAAAAGAAGAACCAGGCCAAGCAACAAAAGGCCGCCATGGACGCTAACGCACCCCTTGAAGAAGAAGAAGACGAAACAAACCTAGATCCCGACGAAGAAGCCGCAGCGGTCATGGGAAGCCTTGCAAACTGGAATCCCATGCCAGTTGTACCACAGCCAGTGTTTGAGCCGATCAAGAGAGAGTACTCCAGAGCGAGATTGTTTGAGCAGTTAATGCAGGCGACCAATGGCGGCAAAAACAATATATTTAGGGTGGTCGGGTTCGGTAGTCAAGTCCTGCCAGATGGCCATCCTGGGAGAGATATGGCGGAAGTAGGGGCGAGATAGAAGCTACACTAAGGATAACAAAGGCTGCTTATTGAGACTGAGGTTGAGCTTTTTATATCATAATATGTAATTTGATGATGTGAGATGAGCTGTCTTGAAAAATAGGAAAGGAATGGTCTCGTGAACATATGAGCGAATGAACAAGGAAAGGATATATATATTTAATATTAAGCATTGAATGCCGTTACCAACTTTGCCACCATATTCCCGCCTTTGGCAGCATATCCCGTTCCCTCACTCCGGAGCTCTAGCCAGCCCGGGGGATACAACCCCCTATTTTCATCCTTTGCAGTCTCATCAGTGCCCTTGCCACAAACAAAGCATCCTTCACCAGGCGTGACCATTTCGGCACAGGGTTTGCAGCATACATGTCCGCATTTAGCGGTGATGGCGCCAGTAGCGTTGGTCAAGGGTTTAAGACACGAGGGACAAGACCATCGGGCCTTGCCGTGGCGGGTGGAGTCAGTTTCGGAAGATTCGTCCCAAGGGTTGCCTGAAGGGTCAGTGAAGAGGAGGGAGGTTATGTGCTTCGTAGTCAGTATATGAGGGTGAGCTGTGCCAAGGCCGGGCCCGGGGCAGAAAGGGTGGGGTTTTGGGGGAGGAAGGGCAGTGAGATGTGTGGTGAGGGAGGTGGAGGGGGTTTGCGAAGGGGTCCAGAAGGAGGTTTGCGGGGTAGGATGTGGGGTTGAAGAGGATCGGGGAGCTTTGGAAGGGGGGAGGGTGGTAGAGGGATGTTGTTTGCGTTTGGTGGATGAGGGTGATGATGTTGATGAAGGGCCTTCGAGGAGCAGTGGGGTTGCTGAAGACTTGGCTTCAAGTAAGAGCCTTCCGGGTCCACCAGTAGTAGCCTTCTCAACCTTGGCGCTTTCCTCTTCTTGATCATGGCTGATCTCCCTCCTCTCATTATCCAACCCCATCTGCACCCTTTCCCACTTCTTCCGTTCCTCATCCTTCCTGCTCTCCTCTGCCCTCTCGTCTTCCTCCTTAATCTCCCGTTCTAACCTCTCTTTAACTTTCATTTTCCTCTTAATCTCCTTCTTCTGCCCCAAAACATTTGCTAACAGACACTCCCGACACATAATGTCGCCCTCCATGCAACAAACGGGGTCCCGTGCCGGCTCCATGCAGAGGATGCAAGAACCAAAGGCGAGGAAGGAGTCGCGAGTGAGCCGGGCACTGGAAGGTGCCCAGGCCGATGAGGCGAGGTTGCGCTCGTGGGAGGTGAAGACGGCGCGGGAGGAGTTGCGTTTGCCTGGTTCTTGTTAGTATATAATATAGGAAGATGGTGTGCTAAAAATAAAGCACTGACTTGGTGGCATTTTAAGGGATGAGATCTGCGTAGATTTTGATAAAATACAATGTATCTACTCTGAAGATGATTAACTATCATCGTCTGATACGCGCTTATATGAATACTCGCGCCGCTGTAACCCTAAACTAAATACAGAGTATGACCCTATTAATGGGTGTTCGCAAATCCTTTCACATGTCACCCCCTTTTCTGCATAACCCCTCTAATGCGATGATACCAACCAAATCCCAACAAGATATACGCCATCATCTTTCTCCATGACCTCCATCTGGTCTGTTCACCCCCCGGCTGCCCACCGACTCCGGCCGTCCATCGGGCGTACCTCCGCACTCTTTTGTCTCCAAATACATTCATTCAATATTTATTTTTTTAACACCTACTTACTTGGAGCCCCTCTTCAAAATGAAAAGTCTCATAGACGATGACCTCCCTGACCTCCCTACGCTGCCCCATCGCGTTGCCTCCAGTTTGGTAATGGGGGCAGTGGGTTTGGTTTGTAAAGTGTATCTGATGGGGTTAAATAGAACTCATGTCACTGGTATGGATCATTTGATGACTAGATTAGATGAAAGGGCGAGGACGGGGAAGTCGGAAAGGGGCTTACTGACAATCTCTAATCATGTTTCGGTGTAAGTGGGCAAAAATGATGATGTATTAAAGACTACTTGTTAATCAAATATAGTGTTGACGACCCGTTGATTTGGGGTATATTGCCCCTCAGACACATAATGAATCCAAACGTCATGAGATGGTCTCTTGGAGCTCACGACATCTGCTTCCAAGATCCGTAAGTCAATATTGTATTCCCCGTGAAATGAGTAATCGCCTTATGCTAACTTTCGCCCAGTAACTCCTCCAAATTCTTTCACCTTGGCCAAGTAATGCCCTGCCACCGTTTCCGGTATTCTCCCTCTGGTGGCGTCTACCAACCCACTATCCGCCAAGCCCTCACCATGCTCGGCACCCAACCCATCCCATCCACCGCCTTCTCCGCTACCCCTTCTACCCTTTCAAATTCTCCTCTCACCCGCACTTACACAACCAACGGGCATGATTCCCACGCAGCCCCAGCCTTCTTTCTTCAAAACCGCGGCATCTGGCTGCATATCTTCCCCGAAGGATGCATAACTCAAGCCCCGATGACCACGTTGCGCTACTTCAAATGGGGTGTTGCCCGCTTCATCCTCGAAACGTCGCCGACGCCTGAAGTCATTCCCATGTTCATTAATGGTACCCAAGACATCATGCCTGAGGATCGACAACCCCGCTGGCTACCAAAGTGGGGCAAGGACGTCCACATTGCGTTTGGGGCCCCACTGGATACTGACGAGACTTTTGGTGATTTGATTGCCAAATGGAAGAAGTTGGAAGATAGGGCTAGGGCTGGGAAATTGAAGGGAGATTTACAAATGAGCGAAGAGGCTAGAGAGCTTAGGAAAGAGGTCGTAGAGAGGTTATGGAGCGAGGTTGATAAGGTTAAGAGTGGGATGGGGTATCCGGAGACACCAAGAGAGCAGAGATTGGCAAGCACATTTGCCGGGGAGATCAGGGATAATGTCTTGTAGGTTCAGATGGTCAGCCAGCGCGGTGTCACCTAATATAGGATAGTGGCTTTTATTGTTTTTTTTTTTCATAGTTAAGGTTATGGCTATATAGAGATAGAAGTGGTTACTAAAAAGGAAGCAAAACAGAACAGAACAGAACACATTTAACAATACCAAGTCCCTAAGCGCGCAATATAAAAGAAAAGACAGATAATAAGAACCCCCAACTTTCCATCCAGAAATACAAGAAGAAAGATATACGAAGAAAGATATACCAAAGAAAGACTAGCAAGTAATCATAAAATAAGACAACAGCTCGACAGCTCAACAAACCAACAGTATCCAAGCCAAAGAAAAGTACGCATCAAGTCTTAATCCTGCACGCATCATTCCCAAATCTCCACAACACCCATCCTACTGGTACCCATAATTCTGATACGGCATCTGAGCCTGACTTTGCTGCTGCTGCTGAACTTGCTGCTGCGCCAAAGCCTGCGCGTGCGCCTGCGCCCTCATCTGGTGCTGATGATGTGCCTGAACCTGAGCCTGTGCCTGGGCATGAGCCTGGGCTTGCGCATGGGCATGAGCCTGAACTTGCTGCTGCTGCTGCAAATGATGCATCTGTTGCTGTTGTTGCAACTGTTGTTGCTGTTGCTGCTTTTGCACAAGGTCCTTGAACCACGGGTGTCTTAGAGTGTCACTAGCACTAATGCGGAGTTCCGGGCGTGGTTGGAGCATGAGGGAGAGTAGTTGGATACCTTCGGGGTCGATTTGTGGGAGGATATTACGGAGGTCTTGTGGGCTGTGCTGTGGGAATGTCGGCTTGTATTCGGGGAACTTGGTGACGTTGGGCCATGTGCGTTCTGTGGGTGTGCCCATGATGCGGAAGATCTTGAGCAACTGGTCTTCATTGGTGGTGCCTGGGAAAAGAGGACGCCCAGTGTACATTTCAGCCATAATGCAACCAGCAGACCAGATGTCGATGCTAGTATTGTAGGTACGAGAGCCGAGCAAGACATCGGGGGCCCGGTACCATAGGGTGACAACCTCGTTGGAGAAGGTGTTTACTGGGATGCCAAAGGCACGCGCAAGACCAAAATCTCCGAGCTTAAGCGATCCCTTGTTGTTGATAAGTAGATTCTGGGGCTTGAGATCACGGTGGAGGACCCTGTTCTGGTGGCAGAAGTCAATGCCTTTGAGGAGCTGGTACATGAAGTCCTTAATGACGTCAGGCTTCAAAGCTCCGCGGTCACCATGGGAGTCCATGTATTTCTTCAGATCACCGTCCATAAAGTCAAACACCAGCATTAGCTTGTTCTCAGTATGGATAACATCATGGAGCGCTAAGATGTTCTCATGCTTGAGTTCCTTCATGAGCGAGATTTCACGAATAGCAGTTGATGGGGTTCCTTCTTCTGAGTCTAGGTGAATTTCCTTGAGAGCGACGAGTTCGCCAGTTTGCCTGTTGCGACCTTTGAAGACCTAGATTAATATCACGAGTCAGTGGCACTGTCTGCTAGGAATATGGCCAGATTGATGTCTGAACTCACAGTGGCGTAGGTACCCTCACCAAGCTTCTCCAGCTGAGCGAACGAGCTAGCATGCCTCTTTGAGTCCATGGTAACGGTGGCTGTGGCGGCTTTATGGGTGAAGTTGATAGCAGAAGATGACTTGTCCAGTTCAACTTGAACAATGAGTAGCGATATCCTGTGGCGATGCTAATTTCTGTTGAATTAGGGCTCTACTTGGTTGGGCTGTCGCAAGGCTGATATGCGATTATGGCGGGGTTCAATGAATGCGACGACACGGAATGAGTGATCGTGGAACGAATGATGATAGTATGAAAATAAATCAATATCTTCTTGTAACGATGAAAAAAAAAGCAGATTCTTGTTTTTTTTTCGATCGCTTCCAAACTAAGAGCAAAGGAACTCTGCAACAAAGTCCAGATAGAACCCGGACACAAAGGCGGCAAATGTCCAAGTCCGCTTAATCAAGCTGAAATAGATCGCGGGGTTAGGTCAGGGTCTGTTACGCTAGTAACCCTATATTAAAAAGGGTAGTTTGTAAAACGTTACTTATTGGACGAAGTATACTAACACGTGGGCCAAACAACAAAGGGGGAGTTAGAGATAACTGAATTGCATTCAGCGAGTTTACATGTTGGTGATGAAGGGAGAGGGGAAGAAAAATTATTGATATTTCGCAGGGAGGAAAAACATACATTTAGTAGTTCTATCTAAACAAGTTCTTGCCCTTGAAGCTTAAGATTTCAGCGCATAGCACTAGACACATATTTTATTATAGGGTTATAATGGTCACAGGGTTATATACCACCATCACGAGAAGACAAAGGGTGGTGATGATGTCGGTTCTGAATGTTTTCATGATGTCCTTGACGGATACATGGTCATTGAATAGTGACAGTTTCGCTATGATCCTACCAAACTCAAACCATGTCAATAATCCGTCAATGCGACTCTTTCCAAGTGAAACCACGAATCATGTACAACACTACAAAATAGCAATCCTTACATAGAGACAATAAGCCTATATACACATGTAAATATATATCTTTATTACAGGCATAACTGAAGTATAATTCTATAACTTAGCCCCCGTGTTAACTCCCGGTTTCAACCTACTCATCGGGCCGACATCCGGCCAAATTTCACACCCTACCAAGTCCGTGTCCCGTCTTACTTAAAGCGTCTGTCCATGGTCTCATGCCAGTGATACTACCACACCACAAAGTCTGGCTGTTGGGAAACCATGGCCTGATTTTGTGTCTTTAATGTGTGTGACTTTGTGAAGATAGTCTGATATTGAAGTATATGTCTTGCCATAATAAAGGGTACTGTCATTGCGAGGGATAGGGTGGCTTATCATGGGTTGTTATCTGTGTTTGATATCTGCCTTGGGCTAGTTCATGTTTATTTATATTGCGTGTTTCTTTGCTGAAGAGAACAAGAAACCCCACCGACATAATCTTGAATTCAGGCACCTTTCTCTCTATACTTCTGCAACTAAGAGTATTTTCTTGCCATCATAAACTCTAATATCTCTCCAATAACCATCGTCTTCTCCAAGCTCCCTTATCCTCGAGAGTCTCAAACTCCACAATCCCACCAACCCAGCGCTTCTCATCAACACGACATCCCCCAATCAATCACGTCAAATCCCCGCCTGACAACCCCCAATCCCCAGAATTGCAGACCGCCACCGCCAATCTCTCCAATTCCACTGATTCCCCACCCGCCATTTTCCCTTCAAAACTCATATCGTTTTGACTTACTGTTCTTCTTGGACATCACCAGTATTGCACCAAGCCATTTCTTCCAGGTCGCAATTGTAAACAAACCATATTTTTGGGGGGGTTTTATGCCTTCCATCATATCAATATTACTATTTGTCGCTTGCGAAACCCACATGATTTTCCCCACTTCACCGTCCCAGCTCCGATAAGCTTCATTTCAACTTCTCCACAGTGCCGACCGAGTACCCACTCAATAAGTGACCCACACCACCGACCACACCACCGACCACACAGACGTCTTAATTTGAATAATTAAATCATCCATCAAGCGAATTTAATAACGGCAATATAATGCGCGCCCCGGGATCAAACACCGGGCCATCAGCGAGGAGAGCGATGCCGTCAGCTCGAGATAATACATTTGTTATTGGAACTGAGGCGGATATCGATGCCCACAGAGACAGGGAACGAGGCTCAGCTGTTCATCAGCATCCGCATTCGCACATTCTGCGGAACCTTAATCGAGCCAAGCGATCAAAACATTGCGCATTGTCCATTTCATCAACTGATAGTGGCTCTGCAATAGCGACTTCAAACAATCCTAACGGTCTTGACGACTATAGTGACATTGGAATGTCTGAACCTGATAACTATGGGGTGGAGACACTGGCGTCATTGCCTCCGGGCCAATCATCACCAATTTTAGGTCCATCTTCTGTGTTAAGTAGTTCATCGTCATTGGGAGAGTCGCTAGCGGCAACCTTTTCGGATTATCCATTGTCAAATTATGGAGAGGGGAATGTAATGGAAATTATGGCAGAGACGGCCAGGCCGGATGGAAGCAATGACTTTATCATGCCCAAGGTGACGATGCCGAAAAGACGTCCATTTACGGAGGTGGGCAGGGCTCTGGGGAGATTGAGGGTTGCGGTTGTGGGCAGCAAAGGTATGTGAATATCAAGGCTATCATGTTGGTTTGGCTATAGATAAGACCACTGACTCTTAAATAGGTTCTGGAAAATCTTCACTCATCAAATCCATTGCGGAGACTTGTGCAGACATTGTTCATGTTGATGCTCCTCAGTCACGAGATGGCTTTGTAGAGACATTGGCAAGTTCCAAGCCTCATCCGAGATGGTGGTCAGAGACCTCGGAGTTGATCAACCCAAAGGCTAAACCGAATCTGGAGAAAGAACTCCTTGATCGCAACCTCACTTTTCTTGAAGTCCCTGGGTTTGAATTTGAATCTGAGGCCCAGGTTAGTAATGGCGTGTACCTTCACCTGGAACTTGTACTAATTAGCCCTTAGCAAAAGGTTACTTTGACCACTATTACCGAGAATATGATCGATACCATGAGAAGTCTTTCTTTGGACCAAACTGCCCACTCCACGATGCTTCGTCTTCTGGGTAGTGAGGAGTCACCGTTAATCTCGGTCATCCTCTACATCATTTCACCCTCTGGTATTTCTCCCACCGACGTCGACCTCATACGTAGGCTCTCTGCTATGACAAATGTCATTCCGGTTATCCCTAAGGCAGACCTTCAGACTTTGTCGATTACTCGTACAGATCAATCTGTGACGGCTAGGCTACTTTCTGCTGCTGAAATCACACCGTTTTCTTTTGAAACGAGTAGGTCGCCTGGGAACCCTGTCTACGCTATTTCTACTGCTCCAACAACAGATCCTATGGACCTTGATATGGATGCTAGTTTCTTGATGTCTTCAGAATACCACGGGAAACTCGTCCAGAGTGACCTTCAGCGATTAATTTCTGACATCTTCACGCCATCTGGCGCAACATTTCTCCGCCACTCCGCGGCCAAGAAAGCGATGACCTGGTGGCTTGACTCGCACACTCGCTACCAACCCAACTCTCTTCAACTCGCTTCTCGTATCCGGACCTGGAACCCGGCTTCACAATCTTGCTCCCAACTTCACAACCCATTCATTGGGCAATCTGATTCCTACCTGTTCTATAATCACTCCACCTGGTCCCGCACTCTTCGACGTAGCCTATCAAACGCCAGACTTCCTCTGTCTCAAGAGATCTTTGACTCTATTGATGAGGAAGTTAAGACGATTGCCAAGTCTGAGCACTCGGCATTGATTGTTAGGGAGGTTCCAGGAGAAGTAGTAAGACATCAGTTTCGGGAACATGATCATAGGAAACACAAGAGTAGAGGAGAGGTGCCGGCAGTGCAGCAGGACCCGTTGGGGTTACTAGAGGCATTGAGGGGAATGAGAAGGACGGGGTGGTCGGCGGTACAAGTTGTAGGGGCAATGGGTTTGGTTGGAGGTGGCTTCGGGCTAGGTAGGGTGAGATAGGAGATGATAGAAATATAATAATGTAGGCACAGGTAATGACTTATGATTGATACCATTAGTAGTTTTCATTGCTTAATATATAATTTTGAATCTATAGTATGTGTTTCTTGGTGTTAAAATTTACTGCTCATTGTCAGCTTTCTTGGGAGTGGCTTGTTGGACCAACTATCATTGGGTTATGATATAAGCATACAGTATGTATACGGATACACACGGTCCAACATTCTATCGTACAGTAAGATCCCTGTTTGCTGCGCGATATGGGCGACAGTGCCGTCCTCACTACCACCTCTACTTCATCCCTGTCCAGGTCCTATCCACAGTACTTGTAGTAGGAGCCCGTGTTGAATCCCATGCACGCCTTCCGCATTTTGCCAATTTAGTTCATGCATTTACTTGTCTAAGGCAAGAGCGCAAAAGTTGACTTTTTCCGCGATCGCATTTTCATTTTTGTGGATTTTCTGGATTAAAATTGTTTCCTCATCTTTATCTTTTTAGTCAGTTGTTTGAAGTGTTATCTTTCTGCTCTTTGCCTGATATTACTTTAATCTTCAGCACGGGAAGATTCGACTTTGGGACTAGTCGCGAGAGAGGACTTGATTTGCTCCATTCTACCCAGATAGCTGCGACAGCGCGTTACTGTGTGGCATCTTTCTTGACTACGCTTAGGTTCTCCATAAAGAACGCACAGTTGCCATTCAAGTTCAACGACGACGCGATTTATCGTATCTGCCCACCCACCACATTTACCAGATTGAGAGCCCATACCGTCACGAAATTATCGTCAAGATACCCGGGCCTGCGCAACTGCCCGTGACATTGATCAACATTTAAGCCAATAATTGGGATTCTCTCATCGACTTATTATATCCTATATCTCGAGATGCCCCAATCACAACACCTGGGAGTGACAGGCCCCATCACCTTTCGTCTCCCCACCGAAGAAGATCACAAGTCAAATGCTGCCTTGTTAGATGAGCTCAGAGCCCAGGGAACCTTTGAAAGCCCGACCGAGACAGAGAAGAGGTAAGCTTCCCTTAGCTTCGCTATTGCTCTCATCTCAACTCTGTTTGTGACGCATTTGATACTAACGCCATGACTTTTGACTCCTTGTAGACACCAAGTCCTCGCTTCCCTCCAGAAAGTTTGCGATGAGTTTGTTCGCCGAGTTGCCGCCAAGTGCCACCCCAACAAGGACTCACTCATCAAGAATGCCCGTGGCAAGATCTTCACATACGGGAGTTTCCGCCTAGGTGTTTACGGCCCCGGCTCTGATATTGATACCCTTGTTGTTGCCCCCAAGTATGTTGAGCGTGAGCATTACTTCGAGATGTTCCCACAGCTGCTTATGGACATGACTCCAGCGGGCGCTATTACGGACTTAACCTGCGTTCAAGATGCTTTTGTGCCCATTATTAAGTTTGAATACTACGACATCAGCATCGATCTGATTTTTTCCAAAATCGCCATGCTTCAAGAGCTGCCTGCTGACCCCGATTTCGACCTTCGGGACTCCAATCTGCTTCGAGGCCTGGATGACAAAGCACTGCGCTCCCTCAATGGTACGCGGGTGACTGATGAGATCCTCAACTTGGTTCCAGAGAAGGCCACATTCCGGTTGGCCCTGCGAGCTATTAAGCTATGGGCTCAGCGCCGAGCTATATATGCCAATATTATGGGGTTCCCGGGTGGTGTTGCTTGGGCTATGCTAGTGGCGCGTGTGTGCCAACTCTACCCAAAGGCTACCAGCTCAACAGTTGTAGCTAAGTTCTTCCATATCATGCGTCAATGGCTCTGGCCGCAACCAGTACTTTTGAAGCCCGTAGAAAGCGGCCCGTTGAATGTACGTGTTTGGAACCCGGCAGTATATAAGGCCGATCTATTTCATATCATGCCAGTGATTACTCCAGCGTATCCCAGCATGTGTGCTACATACAATATTACGCCATCCACCAAGGAGATTATTGTGCGCGAGTTTATTCGGGGCGGCCAGGTGGCAGAAGAGATCGTCTCTGGGAAGAAGCCGTGGTCAGCATTGTTTGAAAGACATACGTTTTTTACAGAGGGCTACAAATATTACTTGGCGGTCGTCAGCTGCAGCACGACTCGTGATGCCCATAATCTGTGGAGTGGATTGGTTGAGTCTAAAGTTCGTGTCTTAGTCCAGAGTTTGGATCGCCACGATAGTATCGGACTGGCGCATCCATATGTCAAGGGGTTCGAGAGGGTTCATAGATGCAAGAATGAGGAAGAATTGAAACAGATTCAAGAGGGATCATTGGCGTTTCAGATTTCTAAAGAGCAATTGGAGAAAGAGGGGGCGGAGAAGAAAGAGACGGGGACTCAGGACGGTGTGAAGGATACCGATTCGAATTCGAAAGACGACCAAAAAGAGGCTGTTCCGGAAGATGCCAACAAACCCTCGGAAACAGAGATGTCCCCCAAGGATACACTCATGGAAGTCTTTACTCTCACTCACTACATTGGCATCGAGCTGAAGCCCGATTGCACAAAGACTCTTGACATTGCCACAGCTGTAGGCGAGTTCAAAGAGCTCTGCACCAAATGGGACAAATATGACCCTGCTCTCAATACCCTCCACATTCAAAATGTCCGCAACTTCAACCTCCCTGATGACGTTTTTGAACCCGGCGAGATTAAGCCTAAGAAGAAGATTGTCAAGAAAGTTAAAAAGGGTGCAGTTGGTGAGGTTGCTGGTAAGAAACGCAAAGCGATAGAGGAGGGGTCGGGGACGGGGAAAAAGAGACAGGCCGGAACGGTGGCTGTTAATTCGGAGGCGGTTGCAGCGAGCTGAAGGGTAAGAGTTGAAGTTGAAGTGACTTTGGATTTCATCATGGGAACAAGGCGTTTTCGGTAATTTGTTTTATTTGTTTTGTTTTACTAGGTTGGTGTGTTTGCTCTTGTTTACTTAGTTTTGTTTTCTTCCCTTTTCGTTTCATTTCTTTTTGCTTCCTCTTCATTCTTCTATTCACAGACTGTTTCAACACTAAGAAAAAAGCCACAAGCTAAGTATTCATATTTCATATCTGTCTTTTATAATGAGGGACAATAGCCTCGCTTTACCTTCCCAAAGACGGTCACGATCCAGGCCTCAGGAGGCAACATCTGGCGTGCTTTTTATTCATTCATTTGTTTGTTTAGTATACTCTTTTTCTTTTTTTTCTTTTATTTTCTGTTTTGTTCATCGTCTTATGGTTCTCAACATGTAGTAGCTCAAAGAAGGGATCTTCGCTTTGCAGTAGACTAGATCTCATATCCATCAAATATACAAAATTTGGCCCAAACAGCCACAAACACATCTTGATCCATTTCTTCATATCTACCTCTCAATCATCAGCGTCATCGTCACTACCACTTGACCACCCATCATGATATTCCTCAACAATCTCTGCCAAACCGTTGCCCAACCCCTCTCTATCCTCACCCCTCACGATCCCCAAAACGACTTTGCGCAAGCTTTCAACTTCTTTACAAACACCATCATCAGTACCAAGAATAACATCAACATCGGCCTCACGACCACGAGGTCCCGAAAAGTAGATATCTGGAAACGACGTCAAGAGTGGGAAGCCAAGATGTATATCATAGTTCCGCAGGATTGACCGGCCAATATATTCACGGCCAGGGCCCTCAGGGATTGTCGTAGTCCCCAAGGTAAGTGGTGCAATGTCTGGGCGATTAAGACCACGACGGGTAACAAGGGTTGTAAAGCTCTTGCGGGAAGAGTTCCTGGGACCCCGCATGCGCTCTCTAGATGGACCAAGGAGATCCAAGAAGTCAATATCGGTCGTCGTCTCGTCATTCTTGTCTTCTTTATCTTCTTCATCCCGGTTGATATCCCGAGGATCTCGTTTCATCCGGCGGATCTTCTCACCCTCCTCAACCCTGGAATCTGGGGCTCTCCTAACGGCCATGGAGACACGGGCGATCTTTTGAGGGCCACGAGCAGAAAGAAGCTGTGTGATATCAGCAACGTCTATTCCTCTTTGAGATCTGGTGACGAGCATTGAACTTTCCATTGCGGTTCCAAACAATGCGCCAACTTGCCAAAACGATGATTCGTCAAATCCGTAGCCGGTTTTAGGCATGTGGCCGCCCCTTGGGATACCCATCGGGATAACCAGGTCGACATGATCGTAGGCCTCGACGATTGCTCGCGCCCGTGTCTCCGTATACGCATCACGGGTTGACCGTTTGGTATCTAAAGACGACCCCACAGGATTCTGCGGGGCAAAAAATACAATTGATTTCTTCCCAAGATCATCGCGTAACCTTTCAGCGAATCCAGTGGCGAACGGAGACCACAAATCATCCAGACTCGAGATAATCTGGACGCCCTGTAGACGGTCCGCCTCCTCCAAAAAGGGCCTGAAATCACGGTCAAGGAGGTCGTGTTCCCGGTCCAATGTTTGGAATAATTCCTGGCCTCGAGCCCATGGTGTCCCTGATGTCGATGGTGCCGTCATATTGGGGTTATCCAGCGGAACTAAGGACTTGGGGTGAAAGTAGACCCTTGATACATCACTCCAATAGCGGACTTCACCCATCGATGGCCTATCAGGAACCCTCCCTTCATTCATAGCATTTTGAAATGCTGAGAGCTCGATACTCTCCTCTTTCGTCACAACCCTCTTTCCATCCCAGCCATCGGGAATCTCACTATCATTATCACCGTACAATTCATTAATCTTCCCCAAAGTCCCTAACGATGCTTTGAAATCGTAAATAACAGTGCGTGGTAGGAATGTCTCGATGCCCGTAGGCGTCAACCCTTGCCGGAAATGGATATTGGGGTCAACGGGGGAGCGGGGAGCAGATGGGTCGTAAGTTAGGTAGGCATCTTGGGAGTTCCAGAAGTGTTGGGTGAGATGATTAGCGAGTTCGCCTAACTGTAATGTGATGATTTCACGCATTTTGTTTGTGCTTCATAAATCGATCATCAACGACGGCTGGGCAGCAACTTGTGATGAGAGGTGATGGTATTCACAAATGTGGGGATGGTTACACACATTATTTCTTGCCTCCTTGTATAAAAATAACCCTTATTCCATTCTTATCTATCTTATCAACCCTTTTTACATTATCCAAGCTGACTTACATGCCCATAACCATCTTCCCTCGTCCTTCCATCCCCTTCTCGCCGAAGAACTCGCCCAAGACTCTGGCTACACTACCAACCACAAACTTGACTTGTTCTTCAGATAAATCATATGCAGGGCAAATCATCAGATGATCTCCTTGGCTGTTTCCCGCGGCGCCCTGTCCATAGTAGATCATAATGCCATACTTAGTAGATAGGGCAAGCTTGTGAAGAGCCGAGGAGATGCCCTTTTCCTTAGGGAATGGCTTCTTCGAGACGCTATCTTGAACAATCTCAATGCCCCAGAACATCCCGAGGCCGCGAATGTCACCGACGTATCGACAGTCACCGATGGTGTTGCGAAGAAGTTGGCCAAGGAGAGCGCCGTTAGTGCGGACATTTTCAAGCATGTTACCCTCCTTAACAACCTGTTGAACTGCCAATGCTGCGGCGCAGACAACAGGATGGTCCTGATATGTGTGTCCGTGGGTAAACACTCGCCCCTTCATCCCCTTGTACACCTTCTCTCCAATCAGAAGAGCACTTGCCGGAGCATAGCCTCCAGCCAGTCCCTTTCCAACAGTCTGGAGATCGGGGGCCACTGGAGTTTCGCCGTTGATCAGTGGGTTTTGCCAGGCGTGCATAGTCCCAGTGCGACCCATACCACACATAACCTCATCGAAGATAAGGAGGGCCCCATGTTTGTCACAAAGGGACCGAAGACCCGCGAGATACCCAGGAAGGGCGGCGGCACAGCCCATGGCAGCACCAACAACAGGCTCCACGATCACAGCCGCGACAGTCTCGGGGCCGGCTACATCGAAGATCGCAGAGACTTCCTGGATCTTCCGCGCAACAAATTGAGAGTCGGTCTCGCCGTCCTCTCTTTGCCTATAGACATTGAAAGCCGGTAAGCGCTCAGTCACTGCCGTTAATAGGGGCTCGTAGGGTTCCCGGCGGCTTTGGTACCCGGAGAGGGCAAGGGCACCGAGTGTGCACCCGTGATATGATGTAGAGCGAGCGATGTACTTGGTACGGGCGGGGGATCCATTGACGGTATGAAATTCGCGGGCGAGTTTCATGGCCGCTTCGACAGCTTCGGAACCTAGCCGTGATGCATCAGTGATAGGGCAGTTATAATGGGCAATAAGATTGCTTACCAGAGGACATAATGTAGCAGTCTTTCATGACATCACCAGTTGACGCCATCAACCAGTTGCGGAGGTCCCGCGCAGTTTGGTTGTCGAAAAATGCCCAAGGAACACTGTGAGATCATGTCAGTGATGAGTAACAAGAAATAGTTTGAGTAGCCAAAAACATACTAGGGGATTCGAGTCGCTTGTTCTTGCATGGCCTGACCAACCTTTTTGTTCCCGTAGCCAATGCAGGCCACGGCGGCACCGCCACAAGCGTCAAAGATGCGGCGGCCATCGGAAATAACAAGATAATGGCCAGCGGCCGAGACAGCAACAGGAAGGTCAAAAGCAGACATTTTCAGTGATTCCCAGGGTAAGTGTGAATTATTTGGTGTTGTAGAAGAAAGAAAGAAAGCAGAGAAATATCCAGATGCAAGAAGAGTAGAGAGTATTTATACTTGTAATTCAGTGGTTCCCTGGTGAATTCGGCCGTGTTGTGTGTTGCTGTGGAGCGTCGTTGCGATGTCAAGACAAGAGTTTATTACCTGAACGGGACGTTTGCTATGTAACTATTCTGAAATTTTATTCATAAGCTAAATCCACAATACAGTTTGAAGCCGCAGTCTTATTGTAGCCTGAAATATGAACCAGAATTTTAGTTGTGTATGTTATCAGACAAAATAACAAAAGTAAACAAAAAACACAAGATTTCCGCGATAATAATCTTCTTTCTGTCTGTTTCTCCAAGGTAATACCTACTCGCCACTTATATGAGTCCCGATTTCTAACTCAGGGTCCTCGGGCCCGCTATATACAAGTCTCGTTTACCTGTTTCCCGTCATGCAGTAGGGGGTTGTACTGATGAAACTTATTTGCCATACTCGTTAGCAAATGCGATTGATTGTCTGGCGGATGTATTAGAAGGGATCTGTGCAGTCTCACATTGGATACATTGAGGTTAAGGTAGTAGCAATGCCCGTAAAGATGCTATGGGTTCGTAGCCTACAAGTTAATATACTGATTTTAGAATTGATGGGTTGTATTTGTTGGATCTGTTGGAACTCACATATGTGCATGACTTGGAGCTCATGTCCTTGTTGCCAGTGTTGGGGGCGGCAGGGTCTCTCTGACATTCTTGGCAGTATTGGCGAGATGCTACAGCTCAGGTATATTATCATCATGATATCTCGGTGTAGATGAAAGTGAGGGTAAAACCCATATTTATTTGAATCTGATGCATAGGCTCTTATCTACTATCAGTGATTTATTTATATCGCTCTTCTTATTTCGTGGGGAATCATTGTTCTTCGCTCATTGCCTAGAGATGAAGGTAAGCGCTCTGTCTACTGTAACTTCGGCAAATCCAGCTGTTATATCATGTCGTGGTTTTATGAAGATAGATATGCAGATAACAATAAAAACATGTATTTTTGATTTGCTATCCTTCAAGCTAAAAGGAATTACCTTGATCCTTAATTCTCGGGCTTCTCTGGATGTTCCGCTGGTCCCAGTTTCAGCCCAATTGCACCTCCTGTATCACCGGCCACCCACATGATCTCCATTCACCCACCATAATCTCTGTATTCCCTCACTGGCACCTGTTGTCCTTCCATCCGCTGCTATCAAATATTATCCTGTCATCACACTGCCACACATAGCCTTGCCATGCCGCGTTTCCAGCGCAGCGGCACCGGGCTTTTACGCCATATGCTTGACCGGTTTGAAAATAGTAGGACAGGGCGAAATCGGAGAAGTCAACAAATTAGCTGTCCGACACCTATCAATGTTTGGAGAAAATGATTATTTATCTTCAAGCAAAGGCGCACTAGAGTAGCGTTTAAGGTGTAGCGGGGGGAGTTCAGAAATGTAAAGATGATAAATGAAGAATTAAGTGGTTTTAGTGGTTCGGATATTTCCTGAGCTGTCCGTTATGTTCTCTTTTCACTGTTGGTGTCATTCAAGGTATTTGGGTTTAGACTTTGTTTACTAGAAACCACTTCTAATTCCTGGCTGGTCCCCTTCGTTATCTAATATATCTGATGCTCTTCTTACTCACAGTCTGACAAGTCATTCACCTGCAAAGCCCTTGAAACGCCGGGAATAGTCTATTGTCTCAAAGCACGATATCTCATTGGCTGTCCAGTGCCTGCTCTGCTTTCGTTTAAAACAGTCCAATTAATCCCCCACCTACAACCCAACTCGTTTGACTCTGGCTCCAACCATCTCAATCATGTCATCTATCCTGTTGCATTGATTTTAAAAACTATCCTTCTAAGAAACCAACAATAATTACGTCAACCTCCTAGTCCCCCTTTCCCGAAACCAACCCCCGGCACCTTCGGCTTCCCACTGATCGTCAAAAAGAAACCTCCCCATTCCACCCGGTAGCACTCCCCACAACTCTCGGCGACCACCCCGCCAACCGAACACCACCATGCTATAGTTTTAACGGTGTATAAACGAGGTGTGCCACACTATACTAGGCTCGATATAGTTTGCTGTTATCGTGATTCACATGGGCAGTTTGAGCATCATCTAAGAATATTATTGGCTTTTTTCGCAATGCTAGATGGTGCTACTGTTTTGGGTAGGTTTGAAAGTCTGGGCTGCTTCCCAAGCCAAAAGTCAGCTACCAGGGGATATTATTGTATCTACACATCACTGTGCTGAATATATCGACAAATACCATAATTAGATTCAAGACAAGTGCTAGGGTTATTGCGAACAGCATTTCAACTTACCTTATCTTATCACAGAAATGAAAATAAGCACGTGACTATATAAATAAGATAATGTATCCTACGTAGTCACCGCCTTCCTTCCTGAATCCTTTTCTGGACTAAGAAGATCCATAATAGCGGGGTTCCCTAGAATACAACGGCAGAAATTGTAAAAAAAAAATAGAAAAAAGATGCATATTGTCTCGTTAGTATTTTCTGATCTAGCTAGTTGGAATGTTGTTGCCAGTAAATAAACCACTGTAACTTGAGTGCTTCTTACAATATACCCCCTGTAAACTTACATCATATGGGCTTTAATATTAAACAACTGCTGAAAATGGCAGCTTCCCATGCCGGCTTCTAGTAAGAACAACTGCACCTTGTCACTAGTGCAACCAACGGCAACTACTAGTAGCTACCTATATAGTCTCATATGAAAAAATTTCGACGACAGCCTCTTGACTCTCGCTTTTTCTTCTCTTTCTCTCTCCCCCCCTTCCCTCCAGTTGACATTTTCGTGCTTTCTTGAGCCCTTTTTTTGATTATTCACCATGAAGTACGTTCTTGTTTCTGGAGGTAAGTTGATTCATTGATTCCGGACTTGTACAGATCCCCATTTAGCCTCCGAGACGATGACGACGGCTTCTAAAACGACATTGTGTCACGAGGCTGTCGGCAGTGATAATCACTACCTAGAAGCGCGGCAATACCATTGAGCATCACCAACGAACATCCTATGGAATGACTACGGGATTTGTGGCAACATCTAATGGCGGTTTTCAGCATATGCAGGAAGTGGTGCTCCTGTGTGTTGGCCGCCGTTATGTGATGGCTCATCAGGCTTGCGTCGTCACATGAATGACTCTTGTGGATGTCACCCTTTCTGAAGTCCCATGGGCCTTCCGGTCTTCCTGGAGCTCTGCCTCGTCGTTTCTCTCTGGCCTTAACGGGATCTCATTGTCCAAAAACATATTGACTGTAGTTATATCGTAATCTGACTGAATGTTTGCATTATACAGGTGTTATCAGTGGTGTCGGCAAGGGCATTATCGGTAGGCTGTCCCGCTACTATTAAAGCCGTGTCTAGCAGGAATACAAAGAACAACCCCATCTTCTTACATGCAACGGGTTTGCTATCGCAAAACCTCATGTAGAATTGATAACCGTGGTACTCACTTGTTCTTTGGTATCCTAGCACGCGTTTGATTCACCTGGCTTCTATGTATTAACTCTATTGTAGCCTCTTCTGCCGGTCTGCTGCTGAAGACCTTGGGTCTTAAGGTCACTGTATGTTACTACCATAACTACATATTGAACCCTTTATTTGAGCATTGTCCTGATAATGTAATCTCTTGTCACAGGCTATCAAGATCGACCCCTACATCAACGTGGATGCGGGCACTATGAACCCCAAGGAGTAAGTTGGTTTGAGCCTTGAATCTTCACGTCACACATATGATGTCATTTTACGACCAGTTAGCTGATATGTAAACTACAGGCACGGTGAGTGCTTTGTTCTCAAGGACGGCGGCGAGACCGACCTTGACCTGGGTAACTACGAGCGCTACCTGGGTCTTGACCTGACCCGCGACAACAACATCACTACTGGCAAAATCTACCAGCACGTGATTGAGCGTGAGCGTCGCGGTGACTATCTCGGTCGCACCGTCCAGGTTGTTCCCCATGTGACCAACGCTATCCAGGAGTGGATCAAGCGCGTGAGCAAGATCCCCGTCGACTCTTCGGGAGAGGAGCCCGATGTGTGCATCCTGGAGCTCGGTGGTACAGTTGGTGATATTGAGAGTATGCCCTTTGTTGAGGCCTTAACGCAGCTGAGACACGCTGTCGGCCCTGGAAACTTTATCAATATTCACGTCTCTTATGTTCCTGTTATCAACGGCGAGCAAAAGACCAAGCCTACCCAGCATGCCGTCAAGAGCGTTCGCTCCGCCGGCCTAATCCCTGATATCGTAAGCAATTCATCTAATATACAAGCACAATTTTGTGTGGCAAAACTAACAAATATACGCCGACAGATTGCTTGCCGTTGCGAGAAGCCCCTTGAAGATGGCACAGTCAACAAGATTGCCAGCTCTTGCCAAGTCGAAGTCTCTCAAGTACTCGCTGTTCGCGATATGCCCACTATCTACCAGGTCCCCCTTCTTCTTGAGGAGCAAGGCTTTTTGATCAATATGCGCAACAAGCTCCGCCTCGACGACATCCCCACTACCTCTGCGCGCGTCACTGGTGGCCAGGCCATTTGGGCCACATGGAAGAAGACCGTTGTTCCCCAGGCACACCTTGATGACGTCAATATTGTCCTTGTTGGCAAGTACACCGATCTTCACGACGCTTACCTGTCCACTGTCAAGTCTCTTGAGCACTCTGCTATGCACTGCAACCGCGAGCTTAAGCTTACGTGGGTTGACTCCGAGCTTCTCGAGGAGAAGACCCTCAAGACTGAGCCCACCAAATACCACGCCGCTTGGCACTCTGTGTGCACCGCTGGTGGTATCCTTGTCCCTGGTGGCTTCGGTGTGCGCGGTACTGAAGGTATGATTGCTGCGGCCAAGTGGGCCCGCGAGCGGAAGACTCCCTATCTGGGTATTTGCCTCGGCATGCAAGTTGCCGTCATTGAGTATGCTCGTCACGTTGCCGGATTCTCCAACGCCACGTCGGAGGAATTCGACGCCGATGCCGAGCAAAAGGCCATTGTCTTTATGCCCGAAGGTAGCAAAGATACTCTTGGTGGCACCATGCGCCTGGGATCTCGCCCTACCTATTTCCAGGCCGGGTCTGAAAACAGCAAGCTTCGCGCGCTATATGGCTCCGCTTCGCAGATTGAAGAGCGCCACCGCCACCGCTATGAAGCGAACCCTGATATGGTCGAGGCCCTTGAGGCAGCTGGCCTGCAGTTTGTTGGTAAGGATGACTCTGGTAAGCGCATGGAGATTATTGAGATTGCCGATCACCCTTGGTTTGTGGGAGTTCAGTACCACCCTGAGTATATCTCGAGGGTCCTGGACCCGAGTAGACCGTACTTGGGCTTCGTGGCGGCGAGTGCGGGGATCTTGGATACGGTGACCAAGGAGCTGGTGGCGGAGAAGAAGGAAGTTGCGTTTGTCAACGGGATTGCCGAGGGCACTCACTTCTAAAGTTGCATAGGGACGGTGTTATCGAGCCGGAAGATTATTAGTTTTGTTTGATAGATATAAAAGGAGGAAAATTGTTACTTGTTGATGGGTCGGGTGGTGTTCGGCGTCTTGGTTTCTGATATTTTGGGTTTATTTTATTACTTTGAAATAACTAAACAAATACTGGATATGTACTCAAGAATCAAATATTTTATTTCTTATTCATTCTCTGATATCATGCCGTTATAATTTATATCATATCAATTCATCTTCACTGCTTCCTTCCCCTCCCCAATCTCCAATCCTCGTCAACTTGACCTCTTTTCGTGTTTGAGAAGCGGAAGACATTGTGTTTTCTTTGTTGTTGCGATATCCAACACCAATACCGATATCTAGTTGTCCAGTTGAAGCTCGAGAAGGCCTCTTGACTACGCGACCTCGTTTTATTAAGCCAAGAGAAGCCCTAGGGCGCATGGGTAAAGTTGCTAGATCATCCGGTTCCGAATCTGACGAGCTATAATGGACAGTAATAGTCTTTCTACATAGAGATGCCTTCGGGGTCTGTGGAGTTCTAGAGATTCGGCGATATTTAGAAGGGAGATGATTCTCTACTTCGCTATCTTCGTCTTCTTTACCATTTTCACCCTTTTCTTTATCAGAGTCCAAGTCATTAGATGATACTGGTGGGGATGAAGGAAGTCGGGGTTTTGAAAAACGAGGGGTCGCTGAGACTTTTGATATCATAGTTGCTGATCTCTTTGTTCGGGGCCGGATGGGTGTGGGGAAAGGAGGGGATGACGGGTCTACCAAGTCCCCCACTTCACTTTCAGGATCAGGCGATGGCGTATGCCGATTGACCAAAGTTATTGACTGCTTATAATTCTCTTCGGCTTCAGGGTCCCTTACCCACTCCCCCACTACTTCGTCCCAAACATAGCCTTCGCCACCTTCATCCTTCCCATCTTCATTTTTATCCAACTCTTCAACATATACAACATCCCTCAAATCCCCGGTCCAGGCAGCTAGTACCCGGGAGGCTGGGTTTACTAAAGTCTTGACCTCCCTGCCGGACAGCCGCAGACCAGAGATAACAGAGTTTAATGCAAGCAGATGGCGATGAGGAGCGATTGAAGAACCACGAGAACATCCTTGGGCTATTGCAGACAAAAGGGTTGTGGCGAGACGGTGTATAGTTGAGTCGACTGGACCCTGGGGTGACTGGAGGAATGGGGGCCACGGGCGTGAAGGGGTGATGAGGTATAAAGACAGTGAGAGTATGGAAACTGGATCTCGGAGACGGGTCCGGCGGTACTGCACTTGGGTATGCGCGATACAATGTGATAACAACATGACGATTCGCCTAACAACTGAGCTGGATGACAAACTGTCGCTATCTTGATGTTGATTCCTCTTGGAAACCAAAGACAAGGCAACAATAGAACCCAAAACAGAAACAAACGTCCTTTCACACATTTCCATTTCTGGAGACATATCTTCTGTATAGCACCCCGAAGCATGCGCCAGTAGTGCCAACGCTATCCCTACGAAATCCATTATGACTCGACAAGACCTGGCCGAAGCCAGTGCCGCTAAAGTCTTGGACCAGATTGTCGTGAATACCTGGGTCGCTAGCCACTCAACCGGAAGCATTCCCGTGTACAAGAGATACTCCAGATTCCGAAATAGAAGATCCCATTGACCGTAATGTTCGCAATAGTCGTACAACATTGATAGAGGTCCCGGAAGCTTATCTGTTCTACTACCGTTTGTTGGGGGGTCATATACTCGGACTACCCATCCCTCAATAATTACGACTGCTTCATCAAATAGTCCGGCTTCTGCAAATGTCTGAAGAACTACTCTCAAAAATGCCTCTGTAAATAGCCCCCCCTCCACAGCACCTCGAACCAGATTCGTTGTTTCTCGGAGCACTACAACTCGTAATGGGGCCCAGCCCTTGCCACTAGGGTTCATCATGGACTCGAGGTGATTGTACATGTCAGCAGCTGTACCAGCGGCTGTAACAGATGATAGTCCCTGAGCTTCGGCATCTTGTTCGGCTTGATTTTCGAGAGCAGCTATCACTTGCGGGGTGGTTTGAAGACATACATCAAGTAGAGATGGTGTTGATTGGCAGGCATCAGAGATTTTAGTTTGGCTAATAATGAGCTTGAGGATTTTGAGGAAGTTTCCGTATTCCTTAAACAGCTCCATATTGACATCGAGGTCTAGACAGTGTAATGGCTGTAGACCAGATACAAAGCGACCCCCAGGTAACTTCCCATTGACTTCGTGGATAGACCGCTCGGGTGTGTCGAAGCTGCGCATCTTGGTTATCATAGGCGTTTCTAGGTGGATGCGCCCAGGTGTGATTGGAGGGCGAAAGCGCATCTTGTTATGTGGTGTACCTGTTGGATATTCACCTCGTTGCGGAGTTTCTGGCGTTTTCTTTGGTCTTCCAGGCTTTCGCTTGTGCGACTTTCCCCGTCTGCCATAGGTGGTTTGTTTTTTGGAACGGGTAGACACCGATGCTGAGAACTCGGGTTCATGGTAGTAGGGGTGGGGATTTCGAGGGGATTGTGTAGTAGATCGAATAGGGATTGGGGATACGGCGTTGGATGTCGAGTTTGCGAGAACTATAGCGCGGATAGTGGCGATTTTATTTTGGAGTGGGCGTAGCAAGCGATGGCGTCGGGAAGCAGTCCACGTCGGCGGTGCTTTTCGAAGCGCCGAGTGCCGTTGTGTCGGCGCCATACAAATATATATACCAAAAGTTATGCAATGTAAGATGGCACTTGTGGGATAATGGCTAAATACAATTGGCTAATAATTTCATTGAAGACGTATATTGAGATCCATAGTCAGATGGTGATGAAGACTGGATGGTGGTGGTTAAGATAAATAGAGAGATACCAGTGACAATATAACAGCTGGAGATTAGGGATGCAGAAAAGTAAAATTGAACAATCAGGATAAATTCGAGAAGGGACGAAGATAGATATCAGAATAAATGGTTGACAAAATATCTGTTGATGAGCGAAAGATGAAGTCCACTGACGTTCAGATTGCACGCTTTCGCATGTGACGCGTGCAACGCTTGTTCACATTTGACGACTGGTTTGACCGGGGTATACAGTTGCTCTGTTGACAATGTTTCCTCTTTGGGAACAACAAACCGTGGATAGGTGAGGTCATTCTCAAGCCCATTCTTTACCTGGTCCCTTAGTTCCCATTATGCTGAGTATGGCTACTTATTAGTGGAGTAGTAGTTTATTGCTCAATTCTTTAATATATACTTGTTAGTAATATTGGTGCACAGATGCAGATGTTACTAACAAGACCCACTATTTTGTAGCGACAACGCACAAAGTTTTCGAAATTTCATCCAGGTATCATGTTTTGAGAAAGAACTCTAGTCTGGAAAGAGGCAAAGATTGCTGTTAGTAAGGAAACCACTTGTTTCGAGCCCTACGCCTAAAAGAAAATATCACCATATTATATTAATATGAGGCTGAGCTGACATCATACAGTAAATCTAAGCATATGGGTGTACCATCTCTATCAGCTAAATAATCATTTTCCACCAATTTTCTCCGAGTGAGTCCTTATTTAACCCTGCCGCAAGCTTTCGCCCAAGGCGAGCGAACTCATCCCAAAAAATCCTGATATTCCCACCAATACCCCACAGCCCACAAAAATCTGCGTTCCATGCCTCAGGACTGGTTGTTAGCTCGGTCATACAGTGCCCTATCCAAGTTTAGCCACTCTGTAGTGACCCATCAAACAAAACCCTGCTAGAATTCGGATATGATCCAGCGGTTATTTGGGTGTTTTACTGGACGCTGGATGAATCCCGAGACCTGCTAGCTCGGCTATGACAAGAACTCATTTTTGCATGTTACTAAACACCCAGTGGCCGCCGTAGAAACCGGACTGACTAACTGGACGCTTCGCCGACAGCCCCGAATACCCAGTAGACTTTTTTCTTCTCTTTGAGTCCACGATTTACCAAATTAGATATCATTTATACCATAGCTGACAACAACTTCTAAGAGGACTTCGTCATCCTGCTCCATCTATTTTGTTGATTCTACACACAGAGCTAGGTTGTACATGTATACATTGCTGTATAGTGCCCTGTCTTCGTGTCTATAGCGCCACTAACAGTTGGGGACTAAGTCTGACTGATACGTCCGTTACTTGTGATTCGATAAGCGAGTTACATCAACTTTTTTCTCTCCTTCTTTTCAACATTCCGCCGCCCTGGTCTACAGTTCACTCTTTTGATCCGCGGACTTGTTTCGATCTTCCCTTTGCCATTTCCTTTTCGAACCTGCCGTGATCGAAAATGGCGTCCGTCCCCGAGCAAGGTATGCCTCTGTATATTCCCGAGTCCATACATCCGGTATAGGACTCCGCGTCCATTATTTCACCGACCAATAGCTAACAGTAGTGCTCGCTATAGATGTTCAGCAGCCGGAGCCCATTGAGGCCGGTGCGCCTGTTGTCAATGGCGAAGATGGTGAACTTGAAGTTCCCCAGGAAGGTCAGAGCAATACTTCAGCACACTTATGAGCAAATTTAAAAGTATGTTGTAGCTAACGTGAATTTTGTCTGGTAGCCATGGTTGAACTTGTAGTCAACCTTCCCCATGCGCCTCACAAGACTGTTGTCATTGTAAGTCACGACCTCAACGGACCACATCGCCTACTACAACACCAATAGCATCGAACCCAGTAAACCATCCGGTGGCCGACGTGCTATAGCCTCTAACCATATACATATATTCTAGGTCTCGACTCAAGAACAAGTCAACGAGATTCGTCAAACCATTATCGACCAACCGGATGCCTACCAGTATACCTGCTTCCACCTTGAGCACAATGGCAAGCGTATCAGTGACTACATACCCCTGAGCGCCATCGAGGGCATTGAGGATAAGTTTGAGGTTACTCTTGTTGAGGACCCCTACACGGAGAAAGATGCCCGCGTTCACATTGTCAGAACCCGTGACATTCTTGGTCATGCTACCACTCGCCTGGAGGCCAGCCACGGTATCACCCCCGGTATTTCTCTGTTGGAAGATGTTGACTCTGCTGCCGGCATCAACTTTGGCGATGTCCTCAACCGTCAGACTGAGGATGGCAAGGAAATTAGCGAATCCGAAATCATCAACCCTGGAACGTTTGACTTTGAAAATGTGGCCCCTCCCTCCGACTTCATCCCCTCCGGATTAAAGGCTGCGCCTTCGGTCATCCGTTCTCTTAATCTGTCGCAATGGAACCCGCCGCCGCACCACCTTCGCCAGATCGGCCACCTTCTCTACCTTTCGCTCACCACTCTTGAAGGCGAGAACATTCACATCACTTCTCACATTAGCGGTTTCTGGACCAACCAGTCCTCCAATGGCCGTTTCAATCCCGCACCTCGCACCGACCATAGAAAAGCCTTTTCTCACTCGCTAATCGATTTGATCCGCACCGTCTCCCCCGGCTTCGAGGAGGCCTTCAAGTCTTATCAGGAGTTCCAGAGTACCAACGACCCTCTGGTCACATTCCACTGCACTAATGCCATCCCTGCCGCTCCGTGGTTGGTTCCTTCTCCCGAGAGTATTGAGAAGAAGCACACTGGTGACCTTAATCGCACCCAGGAGACCTTTTTGCTGGCTGGTGTTGACAACACTGACTCGCTCCGTGACTGGAACGAGGAATTTCAGTCGGCCAAGGAGCTTCCGAGAGAGACTGTCCCCGATAGAGTGTTCCGTGAGCGCCTTCTCTCTAAGCTCTATGCTGACTACGTTGAGGCTGCCACCAAAGGTGCAATCATGGTTGCCCGTGGTGAAATCTCTGCGCTCAACCCTACTGAGGTCACTGATGCCCAGATCTTTGTTCACAACAACGTCTTCTACTCATTCGGTGCCGATGGTGTTGGTACATTCACCACTGAGGGTGGTCACGAGGCTGCCCGTGTTGCTACCGGGAAGGATGTTGCGGGTGTCCGCCTCGTAAACCAGCTGGATATTGACGGCCTCTATACTGCCGCCACTGTTGTAGTCGACTATCTGGGCAAGCGGATTGTTGGTCAAAGCATTGTCCCTGGTATCTTCCGCCAGCGTGACCCTGGTGAGAACCAGATCGACTACGGTGGTGTTGAGGGCAAGGATATTGTTGCTGCTGATGAGCGCTTCAAGGAACCCTTTGCCAAGCTCTCCAAGGCTCTCAAGGTTAAACCTCACGCTGTTTGGGACAAGGACGGCAAGCGCTTTGATCTGGAGGCTTCGGTCGAGACCAAGGGTCTTCTTGGTACCGATGGTCGCAAGTATGTTCTGGACCTTTACCGTATCACTCCTCTTGATATCACCTGGATGGAAGGCTCTGATGATTACCCTCACCGCATGACTGTTCTCCGTCCCGAACTCGTCGACATCTATGCCCGCAGTAAGTTGCGTGAATGGGCTGATGAGCAGACCAAGGAGTGGGATGAGGCTCAGAAGGCCAAGAAGGAGCTTGAGGATGCTGAGAAGAAGACCGATGAGCAGACTAAGGAGGCTGAGCCGAAGGAGGAGAAGGATGCTGAGGAGAAGGAAGCTGAGGAGAAGGAAGCTGAGGAGAAGGATGGCGAGGAGAAGACTGATGAGAAGACTGACGAGAAGACTGGTGAGGCTGATAAGGAAGAGACTCCCCGCCCTACGCTGGACTACAGCAAGTTCGAGTTCTCTCTTAACCCCGATGTCATGAGTGGTCAGGCTCCTCAGACCGAGGAGGAGATTTCCGCATACGAGTCTGATGAGGATCAGGTTATTGCCGCTTGCAACTACCTTCTCGAGAAGGCCATTCCTACCCTCATTGACGAGCTCCGGAAGGGCGATGTTGGGTTCCCTATGGACGGTGCCTCACTGGCCACTTTACTGCACAAGCGTGGTATCAACATCCGCTACATTGGTAAGATGTTCAATCTCACTGGTGATGAGTCCTCTCTCGCCGCATTCCGCACTGTTCTCGTCCAGGACATGGTCACTCGTGCCTTCAAGCATGTCATCCGCAAGTACCTTGCCGACGTTCCCTTTGTTCTGTCGACTGCTTGCTATGCTCACTTCCTGAACTGTCTTCTTGGCTGGCGTCTTTCAGAGACTCCCGAAGCTGATATCTCAGAGGAGTTCCGTCAGCTCTACCCGGATGCCAGCTATGAGTTCAAGAATGTGACCACAGAGTCCCTCAAGACAGAGATCGAACATGAGGTCAAGACCCGCTTCCGCCACGAGCTGAGCGGTGAGTGGCTCCAGGAGCTCCGCACTGTCCCCGTCCTGCGTGAAATTGCTCTCCGTCTGGGTCTGCAGCTCCAATGCAAGAAGTACGATTTCGGTCTCAAGGAGACCGTTGGTTTCCAATTGAGCCCTGCTGCTGTAAACAATGTCGGTGCTACTGATGCTTCCGCTGCCACTAGCAAGAAGGGTAAGAAGGGCAAGAAGGGTGCCAACAAGACTGCCGAGATTTCTTCCGCCAAGCCTCTGAACATTACTTTCCAGGCTTCCGACATTGTCAACGTTGTTCCTATCATCAAACACTCGACTCCTCGCTCTGCCCTTGCTGAGGAGGCTTTCGAGGCTGGCCGCATCTCCCTGATGCAAGGCCAGCGCAAGCTTGGTCAGGAGCTGCTACTGGAGTCTCTGTCTTTGCACGAGCAAATCTATGGTATCCTCCACCCTGAGGTTGCCCGGGTCTACAACTCTCTGTCCACTCTGTACTACCAGATGGATGAGAAGCACATCTCTGTTGAGCTTGCCCGCAAGGCTATCATCGTTGCGGAGCGTACCGTCGGCGCAGACTCCTCGGAGACTCTTCTCAACTACCTTAACCTGTCGCTCTTCATGCACCAGCTGGGCCGCTCGGATGTTGCCTTGGTGTACGCTAAGCATGCGTTAAAGCTCTGGACTCTCATCTTTGGTGAAAACCACCCCGACCAAGTCACCGCTCTCAATAATGCTGCCGTCATGCTGCAGCAGCTGAAGGAATACGCTGAGTCCCGCCGCTGGTTCGAACATGCTTACAAGGTTTGTGCCGAGGCCACAGGCGAGGAAACAGTCAACGTTGCTGGTCTCCTCTTCCAGCTCGCGCAGGCCCAGGCTCTGGATGCGGATTCTAAGGCAGCTGTTGCCAGTATGCGCAAGTCTGCTGGAATCTTCCGCACCGTGCTTGGCCCGGAGGACAAGAACACTAAGGAGGCTGACGCTTGGTTGGCTCGTCTCACGCAAAACGCCGTTCTGTTGGCTAAGCAAGCTAAGAATGCGACCAAGTCGGCATCTGTTATTGGCGGCGGTGTCCAGCAGGTGAAGTCGGGTATTACCAAGGAAAGCACCCCTATCAGCGAGCGGCCGATTGATGATATCGTCAACTACATTGAGGGTGGAAACACTGGCGGGAAGAAGCGCAAGGGCAAGGGCCGTCGCTAAGTGCCAATCGAGTCGATGCTGTATAAGACGAGGTCATATTATGGATGTTGATATTGGGGACTTTGTACATTATTTGTGGACGGGTGGTGTTTGGTTTCTGTTCTGGGATGTTTTCTGAGTGAACGGTGGTATTCTCTTTCTATCTTGTCGTTTATTATCTTCTTTATGGTTATCCACCGCGTTAAAAGAACTGAATGCTTGTATCAGAGAACTTGAGTAGGCAAGGAAAAAAAGATTTTTTTTATGGTCACATGATGGATATAAGCTGTACGTTAAAGTATGCTCGCGATGTGTTTATATTCTTTCAGTATCTATAATGTTTTGATGAACAAAAAAGGAACAATGACTACATCGGATCTTGGGTTTTTTACCATTTCCTTTTGGCAATTCGATTCCATTTAACCCCGCACTCTCGGTAATGAATGAAAATCCCCAATGCTTTGGAACCCCTTTGTTAAATCAAACCCTTCATCTTCCGTCTCCACGGCCGCCACAACCGGTAGCCCTGGAACCCCCAGCTTCTCACCCACCACATTCCCAACATCAACACCCGCTACCGCCTTGGCAACCGCTTGGCCCGCTGCTACAGCCCTTGTATGCGATTCCTGTGTCTCCCGTTCCGCCTCTGCCTCCACCTCTGCATCCTTCTCACTCTCTTCTTTCTTGTCCTCCTGGACATTTGCCCTCTTCCGCATAAAACTAGGTGACTCACCAATACGTGGTGGGCTGCTACCAACGCCTAGAGAAATGCCAAAGCCACGCGTTGGCGATGAATCGAGAACCCCAGCGTATGGGGTGCCAGATAGATCCATATATTTCCAGAAAGGGGCTGGAGATGATGTAGGCATTCCTTGACTAGGCTTTTGGACGGTGCTGGGGGGGGCAAGTCTGGGGTTTATGCGGGTAGGGGCTGGCGTTATGAACGAAGTTGCATCATCTTGTAAAAAGGACGATCCCATCGTCGGAGATCTAGGTGCAGCAAGCGTCTGCTGAGAAGACGCTGGCATCTTAGATGGTGTTGCGGCCGCCGGTGGTTGACTAGCCGGCTGTACTGATGGCATTTGTTGGTAGCTTGGTGCCGTCGGTACAGGTTTCCGCGATGTCCTTGGACGCGGGAGTGGTGATCCGTCAATCGCTACGCTAGAACTCAAAGGTCCCTTCCTGCGTACTGAGCGATCTGGAGTCGCCGCAACGGGTGTTTTCTCAATGGTCGCTGCTGGGGAATGAATAGGGCTTAGTCGTCGTTTTCTGCTAGAAGCCGCCATGTCACGAGGTCCTTGGGTGATATAGTTGAGCTGACTAGGTGAACTTGGAACTGAGGAACCCCTATGGCCACCACGGCCACCACGGTAGGCTCCACGGATCATGTCCTCGCGGGTTTCAGGAACGAGTTGCCACTTCATGCCCTTGCCGGGTTCATCAGTCGTCCGGGCAACTTTGTCGAAGGCTTTGTTCAAGGACAAGTTGTGGCGAATAGAATTTTGCCAGCCGCCAGGTGGTTGTTTGCGGTAGTAGGCGTATTTATCTGTGATGTAGGTGTAGATGCCATTCAAGTTAAGCTTCTCATCGGGTGTATTGATGATGGCTTGGGTGATCATTTGCGCATAACTATATTGCGGCTTGATATGCGAGTTCATTTCTAAGCTAAGATCAATATCTTGGTGATGCGTAAGTGGAGTGCTCGGAATTCCAGACATCCGAGGTGTCGCAGTGATAGTGGAACGCCCAGCAGATGTTGGGGTACCGGGGCGCCGGTAGTTTGCGGGGGCAGGAAGAATTGGTTGAGGAAAGCTCATGGAATGACCCACGGAGCTAGGGACGTCACGCATGACAGAACCACCACCTACAGATGACGAACGAGGCATAGGAGTCTCAAGAGCAATCGATGAGGTCGGAGCGGGACGGGCGGGGGTCGACACAGACGCATTACTGTTGGCGGTCATCGGTCTCGAGACTAAGGTCGGCCGTGGTTTAGCGAGGCCGGCACGAGCCAGGTAGGTCTCGCCAATGTGAAGGGGGTATATTTCAGTAGGCAGGACAAACATCATCTCAACACCTGCGATATCAATGACGTTGCCACTCTTGAGAGCTCGTGATTCGCTACCCTTGATGGTATGTCCATCCAACCGGACGCCGTTACGCCCAAGGGCCCGTAGATGCCATTCCTCGTTGTCGGAATGGAAGAAGATCTTAGCATGTTGGCGTGAGACAGTCTTGCTAGGTCCAAGGTCGACATGTACGGCATCTTCCTGTTCAGCCAAGCTGGGATCAGCGGCAAGCGCTGCTGCCGCTGCGACAGGATCGGGGTTTCGGCCAATGTGAACTTCGAGCTTTGTCAAGTAGAATGTCCAGTCGGGGGCGGCAATCTTGGCGTAGGCTTTGACACCTTTATCCGAGTCATGAAGATGGTTGGAATGATCTTTGCTTGCCTGGACCGGCTCTTTGGGGGCTGTGAGATGCTGAGTGACGACGGAAACTAGCTGGTCACCATCTATTTCGGAGGCGTTGCTGGGAGCTGAGGGCTGGCCATCAGGGAAATCGTCATCGGAATCATTAGCATTATCAACCTGAAACAAGTCCATCATGTCAGCAAACTGAGTCCGTAAATCAAAGCTACAATGTGGCGATATCGACAAATCGAGGAAGCAAGCAGAACGGCCAGGTACATTAGAGTCGCATATGCAGCATTTTGATTTTGCATTTTGATTTTGCATTTGCATGTGAATGGCTGCACTGTTTACCACATTTGGTCGCAACCACAGCGACTAACCAGGGATGAAAAGAGAAAAATGCCTACTTTTTTCTGTCGCTTTGCCGCTCTGTTCTGGGCATCGTCTTCGGGAGCAGCGGAAATAGCAATGGACGGCGGCTGGGCTTCACGCTTCGAATTTGCGCGGCTGCGTGGGCCTCGTTGGGCAGAGGATGGAGCCATGATTGTGGTTGTGGTTGTGGTTGGGTTGATGGTGAATTGGTTAATAGTGTGTTTGATTGCGGAATTCCAGGGTGGTGATGTAGTGGGATTGGGTGCTGGAGCAGTAGATGCAGGAAAGTAAACAATAGATTCGACTGTCTGGGCGGGAAAAGCGACAGTCGCTATTCAGTAGATGAAAGAATCCGGCCGATGGCTTTATAATGATGATAATGGCGGATGACACAATCAGAAATGCCGATGATTCATCAACTTGGCGAGAATAAATCTCTGTAAAGCCCAAGATTTCAAATGGGAAAGAGCAATTATCAATAACCTTGGATGAACAAGAGAGAAAGTTTCAACTTCCTCTGGCCGCACCTTCCCCAAAGACGATATTTTGCAGCAGGCCCTAGTAATCCAACCCTAGTTCTCTGGCCGTTTCTGGATAAGCGACCCACAAAATCTTGCGAATTGGGGAATATGACAAGGGCAGTAAGGAAGAACAAGGGTAGTTGCTTGCAAATATCAGGCGGCGAAACAACTAATTGTAGTTACGGGAAACGTGGGGAGGAGAAAGGAAGGGACGGCCCTAGAAATAGAAGATGTGCATGTACAACGAGCAGAGAACAGCCCACGAACCATAAGACCCCACAGAATGGAGGCACAGTTGTTTTGTTGCGTGCCTTTATCAGTTTTTTTTTTGGTGAGTTTTTTTTTCTTTTTAAAATTAAACGGCCGGTTGTTGTGGTTGCGGGAACTGAGAGGTTGGACATAAATTACGATTTGTGAGCAAGGCAACAGAGCGTCACCACCGGAACGTCCAAGTGTTGTCCGTCCAACCACCCGATGAGGTCACGGCAAGAGAGGAAGGAAGTGAGAGAATGTGGTAATTTTGGAAGCAAGGTGGCCGGTTTCCTTCGTATTGAGTGGCTAGTGGGGAAGTTTCTACGCAGGGAAGGAAAGATATCATCAAGTAGCTTTTATGAGACAGATAGACTTGATGACGGCATATTGACAATGGTTTACACCAGGAATAGATGTGCAGTTAACAAGCTTTGTCGGTTTGTGTTTTCGATAGTCGGTGCGATTATAACAGGGACATGGCTAAAGACGTATGACAAGCTACGGATGCGAACCGAATGGAGATCGTGGGTGTGCAGGACGAGAGTAGACGAGGGTAGACGAAACATCTAAAACTATTTGTGCTTATGCCATACCACCAAGGAGTATAAGATGTTATGAAGCTCAATACAGACTTGATAGAGCTGGCTGGTGGAGTCTCTCTCTCTCTCTCTCTCTCTCTCTCTCTCTCTCTATCAGATGATCATAGCCGCTATTTCAAGTTTATAGTCTGTTACTTATTCCAAGATTCCCCTTTCCCTTGTGTCTCTGTATCTCTCTATCATAATCTTGTCACCTGATTATTGTCCACACCACCAAAGTCTTCAACAATACCAACGTCTTAAAATTAAAGACTAACAAGATCCCACATCACCTAGACCAGCCTAATGCATCCAATCCGGTTTCACGTTGCAGTTAATGCCAAATTTGTTTCGAGCCATGGTCTGTGCGCCATAAGCATCTATGATTTATTTCAGTATAAATCGACAACAATATCTGGGTATTAGGCCGGCGAATGCTTGCTCATAATGAAGGCTACAGCGGAGCAAGCACTATTAGCCGCGTCTAGTATTATATCACCATTATCCCGGAATCCTTCTTGAGTGTTCTATCACTATATATTAAGTATACATTAAATCACTCTCAAACTACTCCATCATGATGAAAAACTAGTTCTCAAAGCCCCTCCCGCCCCACCTCTCCTCTCTCATAACGCGCTTGCCTTACCAATCGCCGCGTCTTTGTGGATCGAGCACTTTACATTTGGTAGGGTTTGGTATCATTAGGCAACTAGGGTTTGCTGTCCATCGAGACCTTGTCCTTGACCTGAACATTCAACCATGCATGCTTGACGATTTCTTGCAATGGCCAATACATAATTATTTAGTGAAAGATTATTGGTTGTACTAGGCAGGGAAGTGGATAATAGATGTATGTTGTTATAATACATCCACTTATGCATTAATGAATATTCGTAGAATCCTACTATATTAACTATCTCAAATCTTGAACAGCTTCAGGTGCCGATATCATCAATGCCAGAATGTTACTTCTGGTGGAGGCTCGTAGCGGTTCTGACGTGCAAATCTAGAATATTATCAATGCTATGGCTTTCACTGCAAATCCTATTGCAGCACAAACCATCTCAGTATATCAAAGCAACCTTGGTTATCCATAAGATAGAATAAAGCCCTTCCTATCATTGCAACTTCTAATCATGTGTGTACCATTCGATGGACTTCTCTATGCAAGCTATGTCTTGGCAGGAATTAATGATGGACACAATGAATCCAAAGAGGACCTAAAATCATGCTCAATATCTCTCATGGGTGATGAAAAGGGTTACCTCGATGGTGTTACATTATAGAGCTTCTTCTTTTAGACGGCGATGATACGGTGGGGTAGCATGGTGATTGAGTGAGATATGCCAGATAGATAGTGATGACTTGTGTATAAAAGGAGGCGAGAGTCCTCTCCTTATCACCCGGCAAGAGAAATCTCAAGTCATCGTCTACCTAGATTGGACTTTCAATATGAGAAGTATCATTCAGATAGCTGGCTTGACAGCCCTCGCCTGTGCTGCAACCAACTTCACAACTCCCAAACTCGCATCCGAGCTTGTCATTCCTGGTGCATTCATCATCGAACTGACACCTGACCAGGTAATTATACTCTATACTTCTTTCTCAAACTTTCCGCTAATTGCGTCTCATAGAACCCAACCTCCTTCCCCTCCGACTTGGAATCCACTCTCGGTCTGCCCGTGGCCCCACGCCAGAACATCACTTCATCAATCTTCAATGGAGTCTCAGTTCATATCACCAATGGGACCATCCCTCTTGATCAAGATGACATCATTTCTATCATGGTATCGCATCCTAAAGTACTCCATGCCTGGCCCGTCCGTCGGATTTCTGCTCCGGCTCCGATAGTTCACTGGACTGGAACTAAACAGTCATTCCCGACCCTTCGGAAACGTTCCACTGAAAATCCACCTCACCAAATGACCCAGGTGGATCGTCTGCATTCCAAAAACATTACTGGAGCTGGACTTCATATCGCAATAGTTGATACCGGAATTGACTACCTCCATCCCGCTCTTGGTGGTTGTTTTGGACCCAAGTGCCTCGTTACTAAAGGATACGATCTTACCGGTGATAATTACGATGGATCCTCTGCTCCAATCCCCGATGACGACCCATATGAAGAATGTGTAGGTCATGGCACTCACGTGGCCGGGATCATTGCTGCCCAGACCAACGCCCTTGGTTTCATTGGGGCCGCCCCGGATGTCACTTTGGGTATGTATCGGGTCTTTGGATGCTCTGGGGACTCATCGTCTGACGTCATCATGGCTGGGATTGCAAAGGCTTATGAGGATGGTGCCGATGTGATTACCGGGTCGCTGGGGGTTAGTAGTGGGTGGAGCCAAGATCCGGTCTCAGATATGACGGCACGGATTGTCGCAGCAGGTGTACCATGCACATTTGCGGCGGGAAACGAAGTCGGAGGGACTGAGGGAGCATTCGGGGTGAGTGCGCCGTCTACAGGAGATGGCGTGATATCTGTCGCATCTTTTGAGAATGTGAGAATGCCGTCGTATGACTCTGGGACTCAGACTGTCACATACAGCAATACGGATGCGTCTGGTGGCTTTGTCAATCCATTTTCCAGTTGGGGCCCCGTTTGGGATTTTACCAGGCTGAAGCCACAGTTTGGAGCTCCAGGCGGTGATATCTTGTCTACATATCCGAGGGCGATGGGAAGTTATGCTGTGATGTCGGGTACTTCGATGGCGACACCGTTGTTGGCTAGTATTGTGGCGTTGATTATCCAGGCACGGGGAACGCGGGATGCTGGAGTAATTGAAAGAGCACTTTCGGCTACCGCGAAGCCAAATCTGGCGCGGTATCAACAAGATGATGGGTCATTTATCACAGGGTCGTTGCTGGGTCCAGTTGTTCAGCAAGGGGCGGGTTTGGTTCAGGCCTATGATGCCGTGTACTCTGATGTGGAGTTAAGTGAATCAGCGCTGTCGTTTAGCGACCTGGATAACCTTCCGGATTCTTTGACATTTTCGGTAGTGAACAATGGGCCGAACGAGGTTGAGTATGTGCTTGGATCTTCATCAGCGAGTACGGCATTGACATATTGGCCAATTTACCGTGAGAGCACAGTCGTCCCTTCTTTTGAAGTCGCCTCAGTTCAACTATCCCCTAAAACTATAACTGTCAAAGCCGGATCGTCTGTCGCTGTCACAGTAAAAGTTACGCCCCCGAGAAACCTCGAAGCCGACTTACTGCCCATTTACAGCGGCTTTATAACCCTCAACGCCACCAACTCATCTCTATCCCTTCCCTTCTTTGGCGCCGCAACATCGATGAAGAATATCACGGTCATACCTCCTGGTCGCACATATCTTTCTCGTAGCGACGATATATTCAGTCCCGAGATCCCTGCCAACGTGACCTTTCAAATCCTTGCCCCGGAAAGCCACTCCGACTGGGCTGTTCCATCGCAAAATTCATCCGATACAATATTTCCAGTCGGGGCCCTGCCCTCGATATATACATGGGAGACGGTCGGATCCCCGGAAGTTCGCATGGAGTTGATCCCACTCGGTGCATCGACAACTGACAACGGCGCCCAGGCCTCTAAGAATAACCTGGGAGTCACCACCTTGGGAAATGTCGCTGGGTGGCCTAGGAGGTATGAAGCGCCGAGGGGCCTTATTGCAACTTGGGACGGGTTGATGGAGAATGGGGAGTATGCGGGGCCAGGGTATTATCGGTTCAGGTATTCAGCTTTGAGGCCGTTAGGAAACACGGACATGGAGCACGATTGGGATGTTTTGGAGTATGTTTCGTTTTATCTCGTGTATGTGAATTAAGTAGTGGCTCATAGAGGTGGCTCATGGAGGTGGCTTTCGTACGAGAGTCTTAGTAGTTGAGCCCCATGATATGAGGTCATGATAGTGGGTTACACAGATAGCATACACAAATATATCGATAGTGTTGTTAATTATAAAACATACTATAAATTAAGTAACGTTTCATTCCGCCATGGATGTGTATTGGACCGTCAAGCCACATGTTGCTGCATGTAATATTTCATTATATGATGATTCCCTTTGCGTAACAATCATTTAGGGCAACATATGTATGTGGATAGTTATTGCCAACCATTAAACACGCATATTTAAGACTTAATGAACATGACAAACTAGTTTAACCCAATAATAACGTTGCTGATAGTCTCACCTGGTCCCTAAATATAACTATTAGAACGACCTCGTGAGCGCTGTGAGGACCTATACAAGTATAAAGAATAAGTAGAACTAGCCGTTAAGGCTTGGTCTCCGCAAAAAACTGCTAGATTTATATTAATCAAGGTTTTAAATCAAGATAGTCATTATTCAAATTATTCTTAATAAAATACATTAAATTACTCAAGCTCCAAAGCCTTTCTCATAATCCGCATAAACTCCCAAACATGCTCAAACCGTGTATATAACGGTACCGGTGCTACCCGAATAACATCCGGTCTTCTCTGGTCCACCATAACCCCTTCTTTCTCCAGCGCCGCCGCAACTCCCGCCATTAAACCTTCACGGAACTTCACACTCAACTGTGTCCCCCGCTGTCCTACCTCCCTCGGCGTCAATACCTCAAAGACATCTCCCAACCCCTTCGCCCTTGCATCCGACAGGATCCCATCCAGCAAAGCCTCTGCATATCCAGTAATGACCACTGACTTCTCTCTCAACTCTTTCATTGATGTCTTGCCAAAAACCGACAATGCTGCCTTCAACGTCACCAGATCCCCCGCCGATGGGTTTGACAACTGAAAGCCCGAAGCCCCAGCCGTTGGCTCAAAGGTATTTCTCATCTGGAACCGAGACGCCTTGTTATTTCCATACCACCCCGCTAATCTGGGCCAATACTCAAACTGATCCTCGGCATCTTCTGGGGTGTCCGCAGTCCGAGATATCTTCTTAACACCTCCGTGCTTAGAGTGGACAAAAGCGCCAGCAATGGCACCGGGACCAGCGTTGATGTATTTGTAGTTGCACCAGACAGCAAAATCGACATCCCAGTCGTGCATTTTGAGCTCAACGTTGCCAGCAGCGTGTGCGAGGTCCCAGCCCACAGTGATGTTACGATCCTTGGCGAACTTTGTGATCTTCTCCATTTCAAAGAGTTGGCCAGAGTAGTATTGAATTCCTGGCAACAACAGAAGGGCGGTTGTGTCTTTGTGCTCTTCAATGACGTTGAGTATGTGCTGAGTGGTAATGATTGATCCATTGTCTGGTTCAATGAGGACCAAATGGTCTTCTGGGACATTGTGTAACTTCAACTGGCTTTGCACAGCATAGATGTCGCTAGGAAAGGGTTTCCATTCCATGATTATCTTGGTTTTCTGGCCCTCGGGTCTGTAGAAACTAGCGAGCATCAAATGCAAGTTTACTGTCAAAGTGTTCATTAGGACAAGCTCCTCGGCATCTGCGCCAATGAGATCCGTCGACATCTCCGCACAGTTGGCGGCAAGATCTTGCCAGGCAGGGAGGTGAGAGCCATTGGGGGTTTGAAAATGCCCGTTAACACCCAGACCAGCCCAGGTGTTCAGATGGGCGGTAGTGTACTCTCTTACGACAACGGGTTGGGGGCCGAGAGAATTGCCAACGAAGTAAAGAGTTGGCTCCGATTTAGCTAGGATATGGGTTAGATAATGATGGATCTGGTGGATACAGGCGATCGTTCAATGATGTCTTACTGGAGAGATCTTCGCCACGAGCGGAAGCTTTAGTAGGGATGATGAATTCGGAACGGAGGTGGGAAAGGGAATCTTGAGCATCCAAAGTGGCGGCATATTCTTTAGTATTGGAATTAATAGGGAACACTATTGGTTCACCAGCGCGAAAAGCAGCTTGCATTGTTTGGAGGGTAGACATTCTGTAGTTTGATATGTTAGGAAAGAAAGGTGTGTCCAAGCGCTATGTATGAAGGAATTCTGGTATTGAGATGATGTAGTCTTGAAGTATGAAATATGTGGGATTTCACTCTCACTTTATGCTCATTCATTCACATAGATGCTTCCACCAATTCTCATCGACCGTAACTTTGTATCTCGGTCCATCAAGTAGTCGGATGACCTCTATACTTCGATCATCCGAGATGCATGCTACATCCGAAATCCGAAATCCGGTAATGCTAATCCCAAAATGGGAATTTCTGGATTTTGCTCCAATCGGACACCCATTATGTTTGTCACAGCTTCTTTCCTGGTTTGATCGTCCATCCGAGTGAAAGACGACTACTTCAAATGTCTGGATGGGCACTCCAGCATTTATGCAACGCCTTTCATCGGCAACTAGCGGGTTCTAGGTTGGTGATTGAGCACATAAACGTAGGCATTGAATAGGGGTTATTGCAATCGCGTGCTCAATAGACAGGGCCAGTTTCTCCGGGACCAAAGATTGGTCATCATAGCGTGGTCCGAATGTTCCAGTCTTCGGATGAATGTAAACGTAGAGATTTCCGTAATAGGAAACTGCTCACAACGTTGTCATTTTCTGTTTATATTCGGCATGATTTCTTATTATCGTTGCTGTATAATATTCCATTACCAATCACTTTTTTTAAAAAAAGAAAATTGTTATTAACTTGCCTGCTATGGAATTCAACCTCATTTCGTCTTCATACTGTGAGAAATCTTTACAACTTGCACACAAATCATCTCTCACAATGCCCGCAATCTTGTTACCATCGGCTCAGGCCAGTGATGAATACAGCGAATTTCTTGCCAAGTACGAAGTGTCTTGTAACGGCTTTGTCCCAAAGGAAAGTCCTCTTCTCGTCCTACCAAACCCCATCTACAAACCATGGGAGGCACTTATTGCCAATCTTCCTCGTCTGATCGAGACCCAGGAGATCAGAAACCGCGTACACTCTCTCCCAATAATCTCGACCAATGGCTTGGCATCAGAAGAAGAGTGGCGCCGCGGTTATGTCATCATGGCATTCTTAACTCATGCCTATCTTTGGGGTGGTAACCAACCTGCAAAAGTAAGTTTCAACTTGTATTGTGTATAAGGCATCCTCTAACATAGGCCAGACAATTCCTCCAGCAATCTCCATCCCGTTCCTCCGTATTTCCCGCCACCTTGATCTCCCTCCTGTCCTTACCTATGCCGCTAGTAATCTATGGAACTACACGTATCATCCGGCATCTTCTATCACCGACCCAGAGGCTATTAGTATCCCCGCAAGCTTCACCGGGACTAAATCAGAATCATGGTTTCTCGGAATCTCTGTTGCCATGGAAGCCGCTGGTGCCCCAGTCATTCCTCGGATGGTTAAAGCACTCCATAGGGTCAAGGAACGGGACTATCTCGAGATATCTGGAGCATTGGGTGACTTGAAGAACACTATTGACGACACAAGAAATCTGCTCAGTCGTATGTCCGAACATTGCGATCCAGATGTTTTCTATTTCAAGATTCGTCCGTTTTTGGCGGGATCTTCTGGCATGGAACACGTCGGGTTACCTAATGGCGTATTCTACGATGAAGGTGATGGCAAAGGAGAATGGCTGGCACTTAGAGGTGGGAGTAACGGGCAGAGTTCTTTGATTCAATTCTGGGACCTTGTACTGGGTGTCAACCACAAAGGCGAGCCGCTGCCAGAAGATGAATTTAATGGCCAAAATGCCCAAGAGCCAACATTCCACGAGCAGGTCCGAGAATACATGCCGAGGCCGCATAGAGAACTCCTCGAGTACATTCGGAGGCAACCATCAATTCGATCACTAGCCTTGTCTCCGATCTCTTGTCCCGAGCATGCAAAATTATACCAGGCGTATCAAGAAGTCATACAGGCCTTAGCAGAGTTCCGAAACTTGCACATCAAGATTGTAACTATGTATATCATACTGCCGTCTTGTCGGGCTGGTAAAATGGGACAAAAGGTAAATCTAGCTAGTGCCTCGGCGGGGGAAAATAAGACGAAAGGATTAACGGGAACAGGTGGGACGTCACTGATTCCGTTTTTGAAGCAATCACGGGATGAAACTCTCGCGGCGGGGCTGCAAGAGACGAAGGCTTAAGGACTATATACATTGTACATAATTCACTCTTATTACATATTCAGATAGTTGATAATTGCTTGAGTAGTTGGTTAGCTTACCTGTTGTTGGTTAATATTTGATCAGTTTGCTAAGTAAAAATTGAAATCCCTGAATATATTGCATATTTATTATACCCATGTACCCTGTCACTATCACTGTCACTATCACTGTCGGATTGGTCAAACCACATCATCCGATATCCGAGCCAAATTCCCAAGTTCACATCTATCTTGACCAAATCCCCATCATCCGATATCACATCCGCTTGCATACAAACCTCACCTCCGCCCTGCACATCTCACCCTCTTACTCTCAACTACAGATCACACCACTCATCGTCATGCCCACAACCCCAACCTCAACCCCAACCCACCGCATGCTCCTCGCCCGCAACCGTGTCTCCCGTGCCTGCATAACCTGCAAAAACCGCAAAGTCAAATGCAATGGCGATTCCCCTTGCGCCAACTGCGTAACCCGCGGTCAGCAATCGGCTTGTACTTTCGCCGCTGCTGTAACTCCCCGGCGTTCTCGGACTAACCCATCGACGACACCCTCTGGATCCTCTACAGTCCGAACAAGTTTGAGCCCACCGGTGCCAAGAGATGCCGAATTACACTTTGATAAAAAGGGCAAGGCGATATTTATTGGGGATTGCGCACCGTTGTCGTTCTTTAATACGATAAGAGCATTGGTTGTGGCATGTGGGGGGAGATCAGGGTTTCAAAGGTTCAAGATACACCAGAATTCGACATGTATTGCGGGAGTCAACTCTATGGGTACGTCCGAAGTTCCAAAGACAGTGGATGGACTCGAGTTTCGGATGGCAACAGCTGCAGTTTTGGGGGCGTGGAATAAGAAAGAAATTGAGTTAATGGAGAAGGGTCAAGTGAATGATCTTAATGCTTGCGACCAATTAGGGATGCTTGTGTCGTCAGCAATTGCCATTCACCACCGGAACCCGGAGTTGTCCTTATCCGAGACGGCCAAGCTACGAATTCAAGCTTCTATTCACATCACCGACACATCCCTAGAAGTGCTCAGGGTCTTCTTGTTACTATCTCTATCGACCCTCCTCAACAGCCACCTAAACACCTCTTTCATTCTCCTCGGTCTCGCTGGCCGCCTTGCCTATGCCCTCGGGATCCACCGCGCCGAGATCAACTCCACATTCCCCCCCGCCATTTCCCACCTACGCACTCGTCTTTGGAAATCTCTCCGTATTCTTGACCTCAACGCCGCCATTGTCCTTGGGCGTCCCCCTGCCACATCCGACGTTGACTGCTCAGTTAATTACGACGGCACCGATTCCCCCGATGGTCCCGATCTACTGAACGCCCACGTGCAGATATTGAAGATTACCGAAGACGTTGTTGTTGAAGTCTACTCTAAGCAAAAGTTGTCACCAAAGGCAACAAACCTAATTGCTAAACGTTTGGGTGGCTGGTCAGAAAAATGGAGTGAATGTCTGACTACGCTTATTGACGCCGGGAACTCCCCGGTGGCCACAACGACGGATAGCGTGTTAGCTCGAGGCGCCACAAGGATAATGAGTGCTTACTACTATGCGGTTATGCTGTCTACGAGACCATTTCTAATGTATGAATTGCATATCCGCCTATCATCAACTAGCCCCATGGTGCCCACGCTCCACCCATCACCCTCGGATCCTTCAGAACGCCGTGCTATATTTGCCCGGTCTTGTTTATCAGCAAGCAAGTTGCTTGTTGACCTACATAGGAAGTCTTCGCTCCCTGTTGACCCCTTCCTATTGTCAAACTTCCTGTTTGCCTCATCATTGGCATTAGGCGCGGGGTACCTTGGATATCTAGGGTCTGTATACGGAGATGCGGCGCAGCAGGCTGTTGGATTACTAAGACGGTTCGCTAAATATGACGGACATGCTGACCAATATGCTCCGATTGCCGATGAGCTTATAAACGTAGCGAGACATGAACATAAGGCGAGGGAGGAACGAGTTGAACGGGAACGCCGGAGGGAAAGTAACCAACTGTTCGGGCTACCGATGGAACCTGAAGTCACACAGGCTAACGAAGATGTTGGGATCTCCGAAGATATGGGTTGGCAGCAGTTGGAAATGATTGATTGGAATGCAAGTTTCTTGCAAGCCTATGTAGAAGTTGATGAGGCTATGGCGACAGTCAATGGATCGGGTACAAGCGAGTATGTTAATCATAGATCTGAGATTTTCGGGCAGAACTACACCGTTCCGGTTATTGGGCAAGATGAGCGTGTTGATTGGCAAGGTTTTAATATCAGTCAACAAGAATGATCATTTCATTAATAAATCCCAACCCTCGCTGATTTTTAATCACCACTTAAGGGCCAAAGTCCTTAGGATGACATCAGCTTGTCTGTTCTTATCTTGCCACATATCGTCGTGCTTGCCCTCCACGGTCATAAGCTTATACTGGATCCCTACTGCCTCCAATGCCTTCATTATGTCATCTCTCTGTTCAACCTCCACCAACTCATCAGCATCCGCTGTACACACTATGACCTTGAGATAACTAGGCATGCTATAGAACTCGCTCGAACTGAGAATTGTGGTTGGCGACGACTTGATCCAGTCTACCTCATTGTTGCCAAAGGCGCCAACAACAAACTCACGGTATACATCTCCGTACGGGCCCGCCGCTTGTCTCACCACCATCTCTGGGATGTTGTAGATACCTGCCATTCCAATGAGGTATTGAGGGATCGGATACCTTTCCTGGCGCAATCGGCTTTGTAAAGCTTGGAACATCAACGTCGTACCACAAGAATGGCCGATGATGACTGTTTTCATAGGATCCAGATTTTGCTGCTTGTGGATAACAGCAAGGGCATCACAAACGTCTGTTACATGATCTGGGTGCTGGGCAATACGAAGGTTCATCTGCGGAGTTGTAGTGACGTCCTGCGGATGGGCCGGATGCGGAGAGAGCCGGTAGCTGATGGATGCGCAGGCATAGTCTGATGGAAGAAGACGAATAGCGTTGGCACAGTAGTTGTTTGCATTGATGGTTGGGTCTCTCCAGGCGCCACCGTGAATGAAACTAAGAAGCATTAGTCAATGAACACAATATAACTAAATGATCAAGGTTTATATGCGTACATAACGACAGTGGGAGTTTGGGTCGCGGTAGTTGGTGGCCAAAAAGTGACTGTTTGAAGCTCATGGTTTCCATAAGAAATAGTGTGGTTCGGGCGGGTCTCGGGTGAATCCATAATGACGATAGAGTTTTATAGCAATTAAACTATAGAAAATAGCGTTTATTACGTCCCGTAGAAGTGGTGTTGATGTTTGAAGCGATACTCAATTCTTGAATCTTAAATCGCGGGATCCAAACGTGACCCCACCTTCTTCTCTACTTTGCATGTGCCTTCCCTAATAATTTCAAAACATACCTAAGAGATCCGAACCCTGTTGAGATCCGACAACCCTACTCAGATTGAGCAGCAAGCACGTAATTTAAGAATGCAATATTACTACTACAGAGTATCTCACTTCTATTAGAAGATTTAATTAAATATAACAGTTACCTTTAATTCCCTTCAATTCCAACCGCTGTCGTATCCGAATGCTTAAACACCGTCACACCTGTCCTCACAATTCTCAACTGCGACCCGCAGTTCGGATCTGGGCACGCAATCAACGCATCCGACGTCATCCAGTCATTGCGATGTGTCTTCCTCTGTTTCGCGGCCAGCAACGGAAGTACAGCCGCTGTCTTTGTTAGTTTCGGATCCTGTGGATTAACTCATCAATCCACTTACAAAGGCTATAGATGCTGAATCCTTGACCCGGGGGCATCGTGAGCATTTCACCCTTGAGTTCAAAGTAATCACCATGGCGGGCACCGCAGTAGATTGTGGCGCCTTCAGGGCAGACAGCTTCAACGCGGAGGTTGTAAAGTTCAAAGGAGTCGGAATCAGACATGGTGAATAGGGAGTAGACAGAGTTATTGGAGCGGATAATGATCTGGATGGAGAAGAGTGAATATGCTAGGAGAAGGACATGTAAGCTTACTGTTGCATTACTGTCAATGTGCCGGCTCTCGATATTATTGTCTGTTGAGAAGATCTCCACCAAAACAGAATATGTACAACGGCAACCTAAGAATTGACCGTCGAACCCACACCCTAGCTGCTTTCAACTACTCGCCAATCGCAAGCACTGTCATCCTTCCGTATGTAACGGGCCCTGGTTTTATTCTGTCCATAAATAAAATATATAAAAAATATCAAGTCTTAGATAATAGCATATGCATTCTAATTCCCGAAAATCTAAGCCTCTCCTGGGACCAGACTTTGGAGAACATCAAGTAGTCTCCCAGCTACTTTTGATAATTAGGCCGAATAATAAGCCCGTGCTCCGAGTGACCATTGTTCCAAAAGGGTAGCGGTTAGTAACGGGAATGTTTGTCAAATCCCGAAACCCTTTAGCGAACTATAGTTGTCAGTCAAAAGTCAGACGCTTTACCGGATTCCGAGATGAAACCTCAAGAATTAAGCCAATTGAGACTCTGCATATCTGTAAGTTGTATATCTTCATGATAAAAACATAAATGTTATTGTATTTTGGGCCGAGGACTGCTCTAGCTTAGCTTGGTTACCGGCGTCTTAATATCAAATTAAATTTACACTGCCGAGTTCGCTATCAGGGCCCGCTTTATAAGACCTTTGGATGGAACATCTAATGATTCGCATATACAATAAATACTTCCATGCTTGGGCCTATTTTATTTGAGACCCCGACCCAGTTAAGTTATTGCGCCATGAAAGCTATTTAGCCCGTTATATGCATTCGGATATAATATTCAAAACTAGCATTGGCTGTAACCTTGATATATAAACGAGTAATCTGACAGTGGTTCCCAGTCCAAGCAACTACGAACGCAAGTAAAAGTCCAATCTGTCTTCTTAAGTAAGTCTCGAAGCTATTAAGATACCGGTCGGAAGGATCCCGACTTAGGAAATATCATCCGGAACTCGTCTATGCTTTCCAAGCTCAGTGCCTCCTCAGGTAATAACACATTTGGCTGGAACTCCACTTGCAAAACATCACCAAGCACGTGGTGCAATCCATTATACAGTATGCAATTTCAGAGCAAGTTGAATATATCTTCTTTTTTTCTTTTTTTCTTCTGGCAAATTGAAACACCCTCCAATTTATCTGTATTCCGCACCACAATCACCCATAGCCTTGAACACCTCCTCCCGTCTACTCCTCTTCTGCACAGCCTCAATCAAATCTCTATCCTCACCGTCCAAAGTCCAACCATAAACCTTTGAGTTCTCCTCGGCATGCCCACTAACGCCCATCCGCGTGCCCACAATGACTGCACCCACGTAATCAAAATCCAAAACCCATCTCGTAGCCACATTCGAAATTGACACATTGTGCTTCTTCGCAATAGTATCAAGAACATTCAGCAGCTCCTGGAACAACTCCCATCCACCCCAAATTCCAATCATCTCGTAGTACTTTCTCTGTGACGGCGTCAAGCCGCCTTCAAACAGATCCGGCGCAGCAGCCCCAAGCCATTTGTTTGCAAGGAAGCCACCGCAAAGAGTGCCATAGGTAAGGAGCTTGACGTCGTGCTTGCGGCAGACATCGGCCATGGCAAATGTAGGCCGCGAGTCGATGAGAGAAAACTGAATCTGGTTGGTGGCAATAGGGATAGAGCTTTCCAGGATGGAAATCATGTTGGGGGTATCAAAGTTGCAGAGGCCAAGAGCGGTAATACGGGAATCCGCGGCAAGGAGGCGCATGGCGGGAATACAATCAGGGTTGGAATACTTGAGGAAGTTAGTATACTTGTCAATGTTGGAGAATGAGGAGGGCGGGGAAGAAATAGAAGAACATACATCTTGCCAATGGAATTGAAGAAGGTCAATTTTGTCGGCGTGCAGGCGGTTTAACCGTTCAGTGACATTACCGGCAATGACTTCGGGAGTCACATTAATCGGCCCAAACACGCAAAACTTGGTTGCCGCAAACAACTTCTCGGGATTCTTGTATCCCTTCCGGAAACGACCCTGTAGAAAACGCCGTCTAGTTAGTATTGCACGGCCACAAATTTAACCCCGTAGCAAAGTAACTTACAAAGATAATCTCTGCATCGCCATAATGATCCGCCATATCGTAAGCAGTAAAGCCTCTGGCAACATACTCCTCAAATTGCCCGACAATCTTGCTCTGTGGTGCCACACCCCATGCCGGACTCGACAACTGCCACAACCCTGAAAACACTCTCGGGACATCCCGATCGCCCACCTTGAACGTCTCCAGAATCCCAGCCTCCACTTCCTCGCCGTTGATCGCCACCGGTCTGTTGATAGCCGGCAGTTCCACGCCAAGAACCTGGGATACCAACAAGGCACTGCGTTCAAACACAAAAGCCTTCTGGTTCTTCCAAGACTCCCGGAGGACAGTCAAGGCGACAAGAAGTCTTTGTAGCCGGGCAGACTCTTCAGGGTTCAGTGCGCGGGCTCCGGTGGGAGTCGTGAGACGTTTTTGCACGGCGGTGATTGCTTGGACAATATCACCGTCGACGCTAGCCAACACCAACTCGACACCGTCGGCTTCAATGTCCACAGTAGGGCAAGCCTCGAGGATAGCAGCCAGGAGATTAAGAGCCTCAGGAACAATGCCAGCACCAAGGGTACTCCGAATGCGAGCCTGTGTGGCTGTGAAGTTATCACCAATGGGGTTTCCACAAGACTCAAACAAGGGAGAGGGAACGACAAAGGGGGTCCGGAGGAGATAAGCAGCCGCGTGGTGTTCGAAGGCGGTGCTGTAAGAAGGAGATGTGGTGAGAAGGGCACGGAGGACGGTGCGGAGGGCAGCGGGAGGGAGGTTGGCGATGATAGTGTCGGTCATAAGGTTGACGTGGGCCGTTTTGGCCTCGGAAGAGACTGAGGATGCCATTTCTTCTTGGAGATTGGTGATTTCAGTAGGTGTGATGTGGGGGGACTGTTGAAGAAGGAGTGTGGATTGGGAGTGAAAAACTGAAAATTTGGTTGTCTGAACAACACTGGCTTGACTGTCTGGTTGGGGCAGGAGATGTCGGGCTACCGGATTAATTTGTCGGATAGTAGTCGGATATAATTTTGGTTGATAGGTGTAATTGACAACACGAGACTATTAAGTACTGCCCTTCTATTGATCTGATAGAGAATATTTCCAGATTATGGCATCAAGACAAGCTATCGTTGGATAGAGGTGGTATCTCGGATGGGAACTCTGGCAATGAAACTCGGCAAAGCAATATTAGCGTATTATAGGATCCAAATATGATCTTAGTGATATGAAGGGTACTGGATATCTCCAATACTCAATCTTATTTAGAAGGCAAAAATAACAAAAACAGACAAGATATAGAATGGTAAAAATGAGTGGGCAATGTCAATTCTTACAAAAGACGTCCCGAGGCCAACCTATTATATGAATCCCTCGACAGTAAGGGCCAAACCTCACTTATCTACCCGATACTTTTCCTCGACGGATCTCAATTTGGACACTATTAACCCGGAATAACCTCTCGACGCTAGTGTCGTCCCAATCCAATCCACCACGGCAGTCGCTAGCACCAATCTTAGTCCCTCTAGACCGTCCTCTCATAACGAACAATCAGCTTCCCAACCTAAAGTCAAAGCATCCCGATCTAACCCAATAGAAGCCCGCCGGCACCATATACCAAAAGAGTCGTTAATTAAATGCTAGCCGGTAGCCTTCTGTAGAAGCCCAGTCAGGGTCAATGTGAGGGGCTGAGGGGTTGAAGGGATGAACAAGACGCCGGCGGAGTGGCATAATTTCCTAGCAATTACTTGACCACCACACCGGCATTATTAGTTTATTTCTCCAGAAATACTGTCAATCGGTCAGAATGCTTGGGCGGGCCAACCTTGTCCCCAGTCTGATTAGGTGCGGGACGGCCTGGGGAAGCCGAAAGCGGGTAACATTCGCGGAAATTTCTGATCCTGGAAGTCAATGATATAAAGAATTGATTTATATGTGGTTTTGATATTTCTGGTCGATCACGATATCGTTAGATATATATTTTTTGGGGGTGTTTTTTTTTTTGGCATGCTTTCCATTGTTAATTTTACAGAGAATTTTGCCCGTATTTCTTTTGAAGCTAGACCAGCTTTCGATAGGCTCACGGCAGCTCTAAGACGACACCATCTCATGCCCCCAATATCACAAGACAATCATACAAACATCAGCAATCACATCAATGATCGTCCTATAAAGAACACCGGCCACTAAATAACATGTCCAAGGGAATAAAAACTTAACAAAAGACCGATTGTTTCATCAAGAAACACATGACAGCAACATCAAAGTATCATTGTATCAAAATCCCAACTACGGCTTGTCCCACATATGTTCTTGTTAATGCACATGTTGTCACATTACCTCTCTTCGCCTTATACCCAGGACCTTTGTTGTGTTTTGGGGCTGTCTATGTAGCATTGTGTGCCTAAACAGAGTATCATTATCGGAGTTTTTTTTTGGCTCTATTCTTCTCAGGTTTTCTCATGGTGATGCGATGCTCGGCGTCTAGTATATGATTAGCTATCACCCAAATCAAAAGCAATAGATCAGTAGCACCGTGCACCAAAGACATAGCCGGTGACAGTCTCCGCGAACGTATCTTGCAATTTCTGGCAAAATTAATATGCTTGATAACCCTCTATTCACCGTCTTCTAGACCTTTATTCCTCTCTATCTGCTTCTTCTTCTTCTCTCCAGCTAAAACACCGGCATCTCAAGCCTTAGACTACTTCTGGGCGTTGTGTTATCCCAGGATATCTTACCCAACAGGGTCCGAGCCTTGGCCTTGAATAAGACGCTGTCAGCTTTGTTTCGGGTGTTCTCTTTTGGTGGCGGCTCGGTGATGAAAAAGGGAGGAAATATTAAGTCTTTGCATCTTATGATCAAATCGGGAAAATACCCGCGCTGGACGGTTTATTCCGCACGTATGCCGCTGGTACGGCATCAGTTCCCCTCGCCAAGCAGGCGAAAAAAAGTTTTTTTTCTGCTGGTTTTTTTTGGGAGGTTTTGTATTTTGCTCTTGTGCCTAATCCCATCAAGTCGCCGATGCCCATAAACAAATAACAATCCAACAGATCGTCCCCAATTTCCATCATCCATTCCTTGAACACAGCCTATCAATCAGCGATAATATAAGTCACCGGTCCCTGGCCCAGCCCAATCATAATTCTCACCCGTCACTCATTTTCCTCCAATATCTCCCCAGTCACATCTCTTGAAACCCCCCCACTCTGCCATCCCACCTTCGCAGCGTCTCTATCTTCTCTGGCCCACTGCACATCCGCGGCACATTTGCTGCATTGCAACATATCCTTAGCTCCATTGAGGCTGTGACTTTGCTCAATGCATTTTTGAGTCTTCCCCCAAATCATTAAACCACATGCTTATGCGTATTATATCGGGGTGTCCTATGGTGGTTGAAAATGGAGATCCCGTAGACACGCCGAGATGTAGGTTGCCGGTGGCCAATAAGTGTGACATGTGAAAGCCATCCCAAGCCATAAAGGTCGGAAGAGATACACCGGAATTAACGGCATATCAAGTATATGAGCCGGTCATGTAATGATAATCTGCAGCATCCGAGTTGGGGGTAGTTCCTGTGAACCAGATCAAAACCCCACCATGGTGATATTTGTCCGCATTGTGCCGCTATGCAATATATGTGAGTACTGCGCATTCTATAGTAAAATTAGTGACTAGGAAGGTTTTATTACGGATCACGGTCTATAAGCAGGATCATCGGGACAAATGTTGAAATGCCGTTCCGTAGTCCACCGATTTTGTGCTTGGAACTACGTCTTTGCCAATGTCTGTCCATCGGTATGTTGTATTTGAGTTCAAAGTGTCTGCAATCTAAAAGAAGAAGCATCTGTATTGTTTTTGTTGTGTCATGGTTGATACTGATCTACAATGTGAAACTGTAGCGAATTATCCAAGGATAAAATACACATATATTATGCAAGACTGTATCAAGTGCCCTGCTTCAACCTGCATATATTCATATTGAGCTTATCACTTTGTATTTATCCGTTAGCCATCCAGTTTCTGCTTGGGTCCTCTATCCAGCAATCATGTTCACGTAGCTATACCGTATGGGGCTTAACTATGGAAATGGTGGGGGCGGGCGTCTTTGCACGTGCTGCTATGCTAGATTCAGGTTGACTTTGGTAGAGTCTTGACTGGCCGGTGTCCGGCTTACATGCAGGCAGTGTCATATATGATAAATGTAGCTAGGACGCTCGTGGGTGAAGATTGATGTTTCCTTGAGTTGATTCTCATTTTTACTCCGTATGAATTCTATATTATTTTTTATGTTAATCTAGTCCTCTATTCGACCTGAGCTTTCATCTTATGACATTGTTATCATATCTTGTTATTTCCATACCTGTCTTCATCTCGCTACTATTTCAACCATGCTCAGCTCATATATATGATTTCACCTACTATCACACAATCTAATAGAATATACTCGACAAACATACATTGCTATCTTGGCTTAGCTTCCAGAAGTTTATCTATAAGCGCTCTTAGCCATCCCACCCATACATAACAAGTTGTCGCCCGATATGTCTTACATATTCAGAGACACTTCATCCCTTGCCAACGTGTGGCAGCCTTTGTGACAAGTCAATTTGTATTTTAATCAATGATGCTGGCTTGTCCTTATTTTACAACACGAAGTATTATCTATTTTAACATTTAGTCTTAACCTGGATATCGGTACCAACCCTACTAATAGTGTGTAGCTAGGGTCGGATATCATCCTGTCATCAAATCCTTCAGTTGACGACTCATTCTAATCCTCGACTACTCTTTTCTAACCCTCGGCAATTTCATTCTAGCTTGCCCTGACCCGCCAACCTACCATGTTAACCCAACATCCTCACTCATCACTTAAATCTTAATGCCCCACACGTGTCGAACCCCTATAATCCTCAAGAATTCTTGGCAGGATATGGAATGGTGTTCATGGCACCAGCATTGAACTGACATGGGAATTGGATGGGCATCATATGCAGGTAGGATGAACCGAGTGGGACGTTGGGCAAGGTAGCATAGTATAAGAAGGACTTTGGAGAATGAGGCGAATACTACTTTCCAGCCAGCTAAAGATTGAGAATATCTCTATGAGCTTTAGCTGCTTAAACTTCATTTTTCATGTTTGAGAACTTGAAGGGAGCCCGAAACTTCGAGATACAGTAAAGCCGAGCACTTATACATGTAAAAAAAAAAAAAAAGGTTTATCATGCGGTGCCTGCCGACTACTATGCTATTTTTGAACTTGGTGTTGTCACATACGGTTTAGCCTCTCCTCTCTTACATATTTTTAAGTGTAAAACACTTGCAACGATTAGTATAATACTACGACCGTCACTTTAAGGTGTGGAATTAATGATAAATAAGACTCTACAAAGAGCAATAAGACGATAGTGGCTGGTCCTATCCTAGCCTCGAGCTGGTCCTTACGACATTTACCAGCCACGCTTTGTTGCCAGGAACGGCAGTCTCTAGTTTGATATGGCCCTTAGACCTTGTTAACGCTTTTTATTATCTGGCAGGAACGCATCTAGGTATCGATAACGAGCAACTTCCTACTAATGCGACTGCTCTTTCTCATAATGATTACTGTTGCCATCGTCGATTGTCCTGATATACGTCGTCATTGATTCATTCATACAGTCTCCACTGCGGCTTGATGCAGCCATCCCTGGGTAGAAGCACAAAATCAATGAACTTCTCCACTTCTTCGAAGCTTGCTTTTTTCCTTCCGCCGCCACTTTAGTGCGAAGAACCCGTGCTTCCTACTAACCGCTTTCACCGAAAAGGTCCCATTCCCCCACGACCCTTCTCTTGGATGGACGTCGCCAGCCTGGGTTGGATCATCCATCCCACCCTCAATCCTGGGAAGGAAGAAACGTTGCCTAAATTTATAGAAGTTCTAAGCGTGCCAGAGGTCTTTCGGAGTCCACACAACTCCTTCATGATCTTATGAAGCCAAGCGAGAGTGTTGATGTTTAGCGGAATGCCTGCTGTGAGAATATCGAGATGAGTTTCTGTTGCTAAACAAGGCGTTGTAAATTCTATGAGCTGATTCTATTCTTGCTTTGAGCTAGGAATCACATGTCTGTTTTCGTATCTTGTCCATATCCCTTTTGTTATTACCGGATTCTTCTTGCAGGTTTACTTTGATATCACTCTTCGCCTCCCTGCAGCATCTTTTCTCCTTCTGTCGTCACAACTCGACCAAGTCTATCGCATCTCATCTTCAAATCAACAACCTTAATTACATCTGCCACGCTTCGATCACCCGCGACTCCCTTACCAGATACTCATCGCTCATACGCACATAAGGCCTCGAGTCGAATATTTGGCCTGCATTCAGAGTAGCCATCTTTCTGGGAAGGCGCAAACTGCCCACATTTCTAGCAGTTGTTTCCTTCAATGAAGAAGCTGGCCTTGTTGTGCCTGCCATTCATCGTTTGGTAATTGAGGGGTCGCTACCAGGAGTGGTTGAATCCAAGAGAGTGCAAAAGGAAAGAAGTGAAAAAAAATTAGAGCCTTGTCTTTTCTCCGTTGATTTTCCAAAATTTGCTTCTGATCTTTTCTTTTCTTGTATCTCCGTGCATCATCAGCCATCGGCAGTTTTTGTTTCTAAAATAAACTTCCGTCATTTTTCATCATACTTTTTTTTTTTATGAAATCCGCAGCTTATCCCACATATTCCTATTCCCGCCTTGGGCAGCTTGACACCACCCGTCTTGGAGCACACAGTAATCGCCGCCTCTTTCCTATCTAGTACACAATTTCTGCCATCTACCACCAAGCACTTGCGGCCTAGAGCATTATATTGAAAATACTCATGTGTATTTTGCGACATCGTCTTAACTACTTCATTATATACAGTTCCGCGCAATACCAGTTATTATTTGTTCATCATCACTCTAGGCTTCGTCGGACAATTCAACTAGCGCCTAGAACCCTCCCCGCCGAGATTTGTTGATAGTCAATCTCACTTCGCATCTTGATTATCTGTTGATCTTGGTTCGGCTCTTCGTGTACCACTCGCCATTGCAACACACCATTCAACCCCACCCAAGATCAGATACCGGAAGCGAAAGTTCTCAATTATTTTCGGCCGCACGTGCATTGGTGTTAATACATACCATGGACGGTTCAATGGAATATGGGCCGCCTGGCCATCACGACGAAATATCGCAAATGGACTCGCAACATCAACAGCAGCAACAACAGCTCTACCAATCACAGCAACAGCAACAGCAACAGCAACAACAGCAACAACAGATTATCATGCACAGTCCCAGCGCTAGTCAAGGGAATGCAGGTTCCGCGGCCGCTCGTCGCCTCAAAAACGGTCCCATAACGTACGCTGCTTCGCACCTTTCTTCTTTCATATGATGGCTCCCCAAAACATCCGAACCCCAGCTAACATGTCACCAACAGAGCGAATGCGTGTATCGCATGTCGAAAGGTCAAAATGAAGTGCGTTTTTGAAGATAGTGAATCTACCTGCAAGCGTTGTATCCGTCTTAAGACCGAGTGTATACTTGAAAAACACCGTCGAGGCCGCAAGGTTGGGACTAAGTAAGTTGAGCTTGTCTAGATCAAAAAAGTTTCTACATGATCCTGGGGCTCCCTAGAGCCGCACCAATGCGTTGTCCCTTTACAGGAACACACAGCTTCCGAAACCCCGGCCATGTAGTTATTTCATATGTGTATCACGTAGAGTCCCTTGCGTGAAACAAATGTGACTAACAGACATCTTGTAGATTAAACCGCAGCCACGGAAAAGTTACTGCGCAACCACCAGGTTCGGGAAGCATGCCTGGAAACTCGTCATTTACATCAACGCCTCCTCCATCCGCTTTAGAACACAATCCAGTCCCATCATTTGGAAGGCAAATGGACTCGTCAACCCCAGGACCGTTATCGCAATCACATACACCAGATATCCAGTCTAAGATAGAGTCACCAGCAGATTCGGGCCCGCCATATAATGATGTACCAGTCGCGTCAACGCCAACCGAAACGCCGGGTGTCGGTGGCCATTCAAGGAGCACGGCAGCATCGACAGGGAGTGGACATAGCAGTTCTTTTTGGAATAAAACTAAGGGATTCCAGGCTCCAGATTTATTAAATGAAAAGGCCACATCTGGGAAGTTTTCGTTGAAAACTATCTTGAGTGTAGAGGACGAGGAAGTTATTCCAGATGGAAATGGTCGGGCATCTCCTCAAAGTATTGAAGACTGGAAGCATGATCCGATTCTACTTCAAATTCTTCCTATCTCTACTGCCCAGTCTCTTTTCGATGAGTAAGTCCATACGATAAAATATCCGCCGAAGCCCATGTATATTAACACGTTATGTAGATTTATGTGCAAATTCAACCCTTGGATCTCTCAATTCGATCCCATCCTCCATACCTTCGACTATGTCCGCTCTAAATCGACATTTCTTTTCACAGCTATTCTGGCAGCAGCTGCCAAGGCCTTCAATCCTAGCCTTAAGCTTCCCTTGCAACGCCTAGCTCAAACATTATATAGCGAAGCGTTTATGGCAGGCACCAAGTCGACAGAAGTAGTCCACGCTATTTTGTTGCTGACATATTGGAAAGAGCCTGACGATACGCGAGCCTGGCTTATGACGGGGTACATTATTCGGATGTGTATGGAACTAGGCTGGCATCAACTACCCTTTCCTGTTGATGAGCCAGAGGACGATGTACCGAGCCGGGAGCCTACGGAATTGGAAACTCGGAAAGCGAGAGATATTGAAAGAGTTTGGCTATTGTTGTTTGTTTACGATCGCAGCATAAGTTTGCAGACGGGGAAGCCGTGGATGATTGAACGATCTGACTTCATTATTGATAGTAGCGATTGGTATACGCATCCGCTGGCAACGCACAATGATAAATTGTTGTGTGGATTTGTAAACTTGAGGCTGCTGACATCAGAGACGCTGAAACTGGTTCACCCAAAGTTCCTTTATCTTTGGAGAGGACCGAGGACGGGCGCAATGCTGGAGTCTGAGTTCTTGCTAGAGACTTTGGAGAAGGATCTTCAACGATGGAAAGACCGGTGGCACAATATTTGTTTGACATCTCCTGAAAAATGCCACGCATTTTTGATCCGCTTCTATGGAGCCCACCTTCGTTTGTCCTTCAATAGTATTCCGCTACAGCCGGCTATGATAGGAACAATGAACATGCAAGCGTTCGACAAACGGCCTTTATGGGTTTGTTTTGCTTCAGCACGCGAAATGTTACATCTACTGGCTGAACCCGAAATTGCGCCACATCTTTATTATTGTCAAGACTCCGTCCACGTCATGACTGCTTATGCTGTGGCTTTCTTGTTAAAGGTGTGTTTGAGCGGAAACGCCAACAGCCTCAATATGAACCTCCAGATCAGTGTTCTGGATGCTCTCAAAGCTGTCAGCGCTGTGTTCAACACTCAAAAGGCTGCCCCTGATACTGGATGTGCTCTACAAGCTAAATTTATTGATAATGTCATCCGAGAGTTTGAGCTTAAAGCTGGCCCAGGACTTGAAGCTGCTCGGAAGTATCAACAATACCAAAAACAGCAACAACAACAACAGCAACAAAGATTGCAGTCTGAGACCCCCCAGGTCGAGCACCAACAGACGAGTCAATCTTCACACATCACGCAACAACCAGGCTTTCCTCCTCAGTATCAACAGCCCCAGCAGTATCAATCGCAGCAGGAGACTAGTCAGCCACAACCTTCAGATCGGACTAGATTTCCTCAGACACAGTCGTTCGGTGGACAGCAACCATTACCCCAAGTCCAGCAACAACCACAATCGATCATGCATTCGAATCAACAACCAGACGGTCTTCCTCCGCCCCAAACTGTTCCATCCGGGTGGCCCCAGCAACAAGAACTTCCCCACATGCTCCGCAACAACCAAGCGCCACTTTCCTCCGCTACGGCTCCATCCTCTATCCAGCAGGTTTCCAACCCCGTTTTACAAAATCCCATCGTTATGGATACTACATGGGCCCGACAGCCACAAGGGATTACAAACACAATGGGGATGATAAATGGCTACCCTCAGATCGGCGACCCTCTTCAGCAAATCCCAGGGCAACATCAGGCTGACTATTTCCCGCCGGAGGACTTTATCATGGGAGATGATAATATGTGGGAGACAGTGATGGCAAACGCTGGGTTCAATATGGAGCAGGGAGTTTTTATTCCGATGTCAATCAATAGGCAATAGTCGGCGAGCTGTAGTGACTAGGTCGGCGATGTTGTAGTCAGATAATGGGGCCATGCAGATGATGCATAGACGACGAGTGACAGGAAAAGTCAATTGATGATTATGTTGAACCATTTTTGTAAGAACTAGGTTTATAATTGTATAATAAGACAACTTATTTACTGGAATAACTTGTATTGCGTGAGTGTGAATAAACACTCACGTATGAAACGACCATTAAGCCTACTTTTCCAGTTATCCTGGACCATCACCGTATGTTTTTTATACTATCAATGGCATTGCTCCTTCCAGTTTCTTGCTCGCCTTTAATTGTAACCCCAATCTGGCAATTACCAATTGGCCCATCCGATCCCGCTGACGCCATCGACCGCCCCACTTTAATTTATGCCAGCGATCCAAGGAGTGAACTGACCTCCAGCTTCACGTAAACTTAATTTCCAATCTTCATTTATTGTCTCATGATATAAAATTGGACTAGTCAATAAGCCAATCTCAAAATGTTTCGTCGTGGCATCAGGTCTTTTGCCACTTCGGCTATACGTGCCGCCAACGCGCCATCTGCGCACCTCCTCGCCGTTAGCAAAGCCCAGGGAATCTCTCAGGGACTCACTGAAGGTTTGTATACATAACGATTACCATTTTCAATACCACTTGATACTGACACATCTGTAGCTATTGGAAACACTCCGCTTATCCGCCTTGAGCATCTTTCTAGGCAGACCGGTTGCAATGTTCTTGGCAAAGCCGAGTTCATGAATCCCGGTGGCTCCGTTAAAGACCGCGCGGCTCTTTTCCTGATTAAAGATGCCGAAGAACGCGGGTTGCTGAAGCCCGGTGGTACTGTTGTTGAGGGTACTGCGGGAAACACCGGTATCGGTCTTGCCCATGTTTGCAGATCGCGTGGGTATAAGCTCGTTATCTACATGCCGAACACTCAAGCCCAGGGCAAGATTGATTTATTGAGATTGCTGGGTGCCGAGGTTTACCCTGTGCCAGCTGTCGCCTTTGATAACCCCATGAACTACAATCATCAAGCCAAGCGCCATGCTGAGAGCCTTGATAACGCTGTTTGGACAAACCAATTTGACAACAGGGCGAATAGACGCGCTCACGTCGAGACCACCGGACCGGAGATCTGGACGCAGACGGACGGGAAGGTCGATGCTTTTACTTGTGCTTCGGGGACTGGCGGAACATTTGCTGGAACTGCGGGGTACCTCAAGGATGTTAGCAACGGGCAAGTGAAGACATTCCTTGCGGATCCTCCAGGGTCGGTGTTGCACAGTTATGTTCAGTCTGGCGGGAAGCTTACTGAGCGTTCTGGCGGGTCGATCACTGAAGGTATTGGCCAGGGCCGTGTTACGGACAATATGTCTGGGGACATCGGAGCGGTAGATGGATCCGTTCAGATTTCGGATGAGAAGACTATTGAGATGCTGTATAGGTGCCTGGATGAGGAAGGGCTGTATCTTGGTGCGTCGAGTGCGTTGAACGTTGTGGCGGCGAAGGAGGTAGCGGAGATCATGGGGCCGGGGAAGACTGTGGTGACCATTCTGAGTGATGGTGCGTATAGATATGCGGAGAGAATCTTTAGTCGGAAGTGGCTGGAGAGCAAGGATTTGGTGAAGGCTATCCCAGAGAAGTTGCAGAAGTATATTGTGCTTCCGTAAACGGGAGGTTTTGTATCTATGGTGATAATGTAGGAATATTGAGATCAATTATATATCAAGATTATGTTGATAATTCAGGTTGAAATTTTGTATGATTTGTTTTGATTTTACGGAGCCTCTATGTTCATTCTTTCCTGGTTCCTTAATATAATACAAATTACTCAAACACTAATTTACAGTCAAGACTAATGTCTTCTATCCTACAACACCGTCTTTAAGTCTCCTTAACTTCCTCCTTAACCTGATCCACCTCCTCCACCTCCTCTTGCACCTCCTCCTTCACCGGTGCCTCCTCCACCTTCTTCACTACCTGATTCTCACCCAAAAGGCTCTCGTACATCTCCCACCCTCTAATATCCTTGCCCTCAGCCCGAGTCTCTTTCTGCGCCTTCAACGTCTTCTCAGCGCCTTCCCGAACTCTCTTCAACTCCTCCGCCGTGTCCTTGCTAACAATCTTGGAAGCTAACTCCACCGCCTTGATAGTGGCTGCCGCGACACTAATCTGCCTCGTGTTCGAGTAATGCAGATAGTAATCCTGCACGTGATCAATATCCGCTCTCTGCTTCTTCGTATTTCTGCTCACGCCTTCCGGCGCCGGATGAATATCCAACAGACTTTTGTCCTCGGGCCATTCACGGAGGAGGATCTTAGCGGTCTTCTCAATAGCACCGTCAGGGTCTTGGCAGTCACCGTGGTGAACGGCAGCCATAGATTGCAACAAAAGATACTGCGCAAGAACTTGAGGTTCCCGGTGAAGAGGGCGGTCCCCTTGGTTGACGACAGCCCGAGCATGCACCGGCTGCTCCAACAAATCCATCACAATCGTCGCCCACTTGGAAGCTTGAATCGTCTGTTTCTTGGAGTACTGCGACACAACCGCCTTATGCGTCAACCAGAAAAGCAGTTCGTCCAAGAAAGGCAAATATTTAATCGACATGGTCGACTTTTCCGAATTTCTTAACGCATCAATAACTGCCCAAATGTTTCCAGACTTCCCTGCTTCTCTCAGAGTCCTGAAGCGGTCTTTCTGGCGAACCACTCTGTCTGATTTCGAATAGCCGCTGAGCAATCTCGAGAGGTTAGACCAGTCTTCGGGCGTCTTCATCAGATGAATGGCCTCCAAAAAGAGGTTGCGGGATGCAGGCATATCGCCATTGTGAAAATCAATGGTCTCAAACCGATGCTCGTATCCGTCAACTTCAATGACAATAGGATCAGTTTGGAGACGTTGGCGGAATTGTTCTTTGTAGATGTATTTGCGTTGAGCTGAAGGGAGGCGCATGGGAAGGACAATTTTGTGAAGGATTTCGGTGAAGACGGCGTTAAGTTCGGGAGAGGTAGTCTCGGAAAAAATGACGTCGGATTCTATATGATTTATTAGCTATTCTGATATCGTGATTGTAGATACACAGCTTCAACTTACTGTTCGGGACGGCGGTGGATAGCGCGCGGATGGGCGTGGCCGCCGTAGCTCTAATGGCCCGGGCACCACCGACAGCCGACCTTCTAACAAAATGCCCCAACATATTTACAATATATGATAAACCTTGAAATCAACCAGTCGACAATCAACTACTCAATACCAACCACCATGACGTCGTCAACCCTTCCACCTTTAGAAAAAAAAGCCCACCCATCCCCCACGTGATCCTACCCCATAATTCTCCAATTGACCAATGAAATCCCCCAATGCCACCCCTGTTTAATCCCTATCCGCCCCACATTTCCCCGTCGGTCGTACGAATTTTGGACAAAGTACAATCGCCGTCAACAGCCCGGGACCCTCCCGAACAACCCCGTCGCCCGTCGCAATCCATCCACCATGAACACCCTGAGTGCCATCCGGCCCCTTGGCGGCCTCAAGATGGCGTTCCGCCAGGCGCGCACCCAGAGAGCGTTTGCCATGCAGCAGCAATGTGGTATTGCTTCTGCGGCCGTCCCCGTTGACGCCGTCAAGTCTGCCAATGCTCGTGTCTGTACGTGTCCATCTATCAACTGTCTCAATATACCTGCCTCCCAGAACACCTACTAATGTATAGAACCTCTAGTCACCAAATTCTCCAACCAAAAGCCCTTCGCTATCTACACCGCCCCGCCCACCATCCGCACAACCCACAAGAACCCTCTTCTCTCCTTCACTTCCAAGTCAATTGCCGAGCTCGACCCCACTGGCTCCCGCACCGCCCTCTTCTCCAAAGCCCGTCTTGATCGCGCCAAAGTCGGCGATGTCCTCATGGTCACCACGCGCTCCGGTGAACCCTTCTCGGGTGCCTTTATGCAAATTCGCCGCCGTGGCGTTGACACCGCTATCCAGCTGCGCGGAAACTTGATGAAGACGGGTGTGGAAATGTGGTACAAGATTTACTCGCCGAGTGTGGCGGGTATTGATATTATCTGGAGACGGCCGAGAAGAGCGCGGAGAGCGAGACTTACCTATCTTAGGAAGCCGAAGCATGATATGGGAAGTGTGGATCATTTGGTTTTCGCTTGGAAGAGAGAGAGAAGTGTTCTCAGATCGTCTGCAGGCAAGACTGGAGGCAGCAAGAATTTGTCGACGTTGTTCGAGCCGTAAGGAGTGGAGATGTAGAGGGATAAAGACTGTATTTTTAGCTATTTATGTATTTTATCATGTGGGCTCTCTACTGAGCTCGTCAACATCTATTCTATGCTTTACTATATCACCACTGTGACCACATTCTAATGGAAGTCTTTGAGTGCTAAAATGAAAATAGAATCTATAAACTCCGTTATGATGATCTAGCGTCTTGGGATTACATCAAGTAACGAAAGCGCCTAATGCTCTTCTGCCTTATATATCCATATAAAAAAGAAAATATCTAAAACAAAAACCCCGACCTATGGTTTCCACTAAATCAAGGAAATAAATCAAGAGAAAACAAAAGAAAGCAAACCCGTCGACAACTCCACGCTAATAAAAACACAAAGAATACCAACCCAAGACACAACTAGCAACTATTATATCAGTCACCCAGTTAACTCGTCGTCATCGACCTCTCCAATGATGGCGATTCCTTATTCCCTCCCTTCCTTCTCAACCTAAACTCATTCTGTCTCTGCTCCTCGCCATCATCCGCCGCCGGCATCGAGTTCGTCCTCTGGTGAGTCCTCCTCGGCCCAGGAACCCCCGTGGACATTGACGTCATTGTCCTCCGCATCTTATGCCCTGGCGGATATGAAGGTGCAGCATTCGACAGTTTTCGGAATTCATGCGGCAAAGCAGGGCCTGGGTGCAACAGCTGGGAAAAGATACCAGGTTGGCGTTCGGCGGTGCGAGCCTTTGTGAGGCCGAGAGTTCCGAGGGTTCCACGGCGGGAGGCACCAGTGACGGTTCGGGTCATGGGCGGGATGTTTTCGGGGGGAAGTTGGGTTTCCCTTTCGAAGCGCTGTTGGCTAGGAAGGAGAATGGCACGGTCGAGGCCGTATGGGAGACCACGATGGCGACCACGTATTTGCATGGCAATTATAACAAGCTTCCCGACAGTGGAAAACTGGCCAGAAAGCGATGTGTTGACGCCAGTGTAACCAAGGGACATACCAACAGTTCCATAGGCAGAGATGACTTCGAAAAGGACGCCCCACATTTGGAATTCGTTCCTTTGAATCTTGGAACCTTCAGAGATAGCAAGGATAAAAAGACCAAGGAAAACATACCACAAATCGAAAGACAGTTGGCGACGCAAATGCATCCCGACGTATGAGACACCCGAGTCATGCTCCTCCTCTTCCTCGCTGCGTGATTCGTACATGCCAAGCGAGCGTTCTTCGTAGACGTTGGTCCGACGAATAGAGATGGCAATAGGGAAGACAGAGATATACATCATGATCATGTAAGACACTTGAACACCAGGGTGTAGCTGGGAGATATCCAAGCAAGCAAACCCAGCAGTACGGGTTGAGGCGGCCTGGAATAAGGCATCAAGAATGCGCGTGTGGACGGGAAGATCGGTCACAACTTCGGCGTTGAGATCAAGGATGATAAACAAGATAACATCAACACCGTTCAGGAGGATCAAAACCCCAAAGAGCCACCATGTAGCATTTCCGGGAAACAAAAGAGTAAAGCAACGACGAGGGTGATCTAGCAGAAACCGAAGCTCCTCCCAAACACCGCTATTCTTGGGAACAATAAGAGACAGAAGCCAGATGATGAACCGGAGCATTACAGGAAACCCAGTGTTACCAATGATGACTAGAAACGCCGTCACAAGCATAACCAGCGTTGATGAGTTGAACGAATACATGGAGTCTGGAGTCAAAGTGAACCCCAGATCCATAAATGCCGAACTTGACGTAAAGAACCCCCACCACGTCGTATCTTGTCCTGCTGCCTCCACGATGCCCCGATAATGCGCACTATACTTGATGAATGGCAGCAAGAAACACAATCCGAAGATATGGAACCCCCAAAAGTACCCCCCGAGAATAATGGCCAGAGTGCGAAGCGACCGGTACTCGATTCCACCCAGCTCTTCGCGTTGCTCAAGTGTGAGTCCAATGAACTGAGAGTTGCGGCCAGTAGTCGGAGTGTAACTGAGGTAAGGCATATCTTCTGTGCTATTCTGGCCATTACTTATAATCGAGCGGATCTGCGAAAATGTAAGGGAGCGGTACGGTTTCGGCATGCTGTCTTCCTTGTCCTTGCCGACCATCTTCTTCATCCACCTGGGCACGCTAAAGACATTAAAAGTATTTTTCAAGACTTCAGCTTCCTCAGCAAGTCGATCTCTTTCCGCTTCAAGTTCCTGTCTTGCCCGTTTATTCGGCTCCGCAATCATGATGGTAGTCTTCGGAGGCTGAGGAGCCCCTTCATCACGGGATTCGGGCCTCATCAGTGAAGTTGAGTCTTTCGTAACACGTGTCGGGACCAAGCCCTGCTCAACCTCCCTGGGATTCGGAATACGCAAAATCTCATCACCGTCCGTCGAGATCATCCTCGACAGGCCAGGGCGCATAAGTGGTTGCTGGGAGTTCATGGTAGTTGACTCTGAGATTGGATCCTCAACTAACAACGAAGAAGGTGTTACAGGTCCTGGGCCATGATTATTTCCGGGTGTAAAGTTTGTTTGTGCATCGCGGCCATCGCTTCTCTTCACTGTGCTGCCAAATGCAATGTGGCTTCTGGCTCTAGGGGGCGTGGGATCCAGAGGGTCGACATGATCCGAATCAGTATCGTTGGGGCTGTCATTGACGGGTGTGGTATTCCGAGAGTCACTTTCATGAGTGCCGGCTTTTGTCGAAGAAGATTGGTAGTCCGCATCGCGCATGTTCTTTTGCATTAGATCATCCAAGCCCTTAGGTTCGGGAGTAAGAATTACATCCGGTACGGGAGAAAGCACTGCACCATCGTTGGCCATTCCATTAGCTCTTCCTGACTCGTACATAACCTTTATCCGGCGTCCACGGAACCCGTTGACACTACTGCTGAGAGTCCCATTATCAGACTCGCTACTTGATGATGTCTGTATATGCAGCTCAGGATCTGGACCCCGATCCTTCGTTCGTGACTTAGATATGGTCGTCCGGCGTTGGCGAGCCTGCTTGACCAGCTCGTTGAAATGTTTTTCAAACCAGTAAAGACGAAGATATACAACCATAGAGTTGACAGTGATTGGGTTGGCAAGAAGAGGAATGAGATAAAGAGCAATCTGCTGAGCCGTATTTAGCAAATTGACATCCACAGGATTCAACCCGGCCTGGGTACTGGACCCAGTAGCGAAGAAAAGAGCATCAATGTAGCGGATGTTATTTTGTCCCGCTCCATATACTACAACTGAGCCAGCTATAGCGCAGCTCAGAATCAAAAGGTCTGTATACATACAGTTAGTTTTGGCCGTGAACAAAGTGACTGATGTCGTGAGGTCTGTGGACTGTTTCCTGCCATTGCCGATCTGCCGTACACATGCGGAGGAGGAAACTTACAATGAGCGGTGATGAAATTAAAATGTGGTTTAGAGCCAGAGAAGTGCGCCTTGATGCGGGGCCAAATGCCCTTGGTTTCGTCCATTTCCACTAAATGTAGTTATATTGTGGCAATCTTGGGTGTGTTTGGTTTAAGAATGCGTAATCGCAATATGTGACTGTCTGACTTAATGGAAGCTTAAGCCTGCTTAACGCTGGCCGTTATTTAGCCAACTCAAAGTACTAGGACAATAAAGAACCTCCACCAAGATGTGAAAAATGAAAGTCTCTCTGAACAATGACGTCTTGTAAATCTCGGCAAACTACCCTTAGTCCGATCAACACCAAGACGAGCATATATAAATCAACTCCTTCGCCTTTTTCTTTAATCGAAATGAATACTAATAGCAATCAAACTCGCAGAGCTTTCCGTCGCCGGTTTCCAGACAAACGCGTGTTCTTAGAGAAGCTGAGGTAGGGGAATCGGCCAAATCAGGTCAACAGACTTTACAAGCCAGCAAACATGATGTCAGGCTTTTTGAAATTATGAAAAGAGTCAAGAAAAGGTGTCCCGCCGCTAAGAGGAAACAATAAAGAAGACAAAGGATCCAATAAATCAGGTAGACTCTGGCAAGTCCAACGATGGGAGTGGTCGATCGGCTGTGAGATGCCGATTTCCTCAGAAAAGCTAGAAGCAGTAGAAGGACGACACCAGGTGCTTAACTTTTTGGAAACAGAGAAATGAGACGGGGTAAAAAAAGAGCAAACGAGCTGCTCAGGAAAAGCGCAGTGTCCGATAATAAAGAGAAGACGGGATGGCTTGTTCCTGATATTCCTGCACTACAAAGTCAAGTAAAGACGACACCAAATCTGGAAAAGGAGCGCACAGAGGATTATCGGAAGCAGTAGAAGAGACGCTCAGATGCTGTTGCTCAGGCCGGGGGTGTCTGGTGTGTGCGTTCAAACTGGCCCAGCAGTATGAATAGAAGGGCAAGTGCGTCGTAGCGTAGCTATACTAGCTGATATACCCAACTTTGTTCGAGTTACAACTGATTTCTTTGCTCAGTAGCAATACTAGGCTCTATATAGTAAACAGTGGTTCAACAGAAGCGAATTGATGTGGGATGAAACTAGAAGCTGGCATATACAAGCACAACCTAGAAGGGTGGTAAGCCAGGATCGATGGTGATGCTGGTTGATGAGTAGAGCGGACGTTCTGAGGTCTCCAAGATACGATTCCTAGCCAAAATAGGGACGGCCAAGCGAGGAATAGTGAGGACTAAATAGTCAAGTTAGCCAAGCAGCCAGTCAAGGCCCAAAGCATTCTAAGCATTTAAAAGATGGATATTGGTGGCATGAGAAGCCCACTGGCTAATCGGGAGACACCCTGTTCTACACAGAACTTAGATGGGAGATATAAACTACCCGTTGGCTTTGAGGCTCTCTCTTTGTCATAGAGACTCATTGTTATAGACTTGTCTATATTCAAAATCATAGCGTCGTACTCTCGCCATCGGCACATGCCTTCATCTACTTCGGGCGGGCGGTAGCAAGGGCAGCAGTATGATAAAGTGGGACATTTACGGGGATCCACAGTAACTCACCAAATTCCTGATGTTCACTAATAATCAAGCAATTCAACACGTCGACAGACTGTCACACTGTTTTTGTCGCTAGGGGTGATAGATGAGAGGCGTAATTGGTGAGGGGCCAGTGAGGGGCCAGTGAGGTTATGCACCAGCTCCAAACAAATATGCAGAGCACAAGAGGCTTGTATATAAGTGGTAACCAACTATATTAGATATTCTGCAATCCGAATTTGTTAGCAAAAACCAGGCAGCTGGTTGATTGTAGAAGGCTTGGCGTTGAGGGTCTGGCGTCGCAAGTAATCGTGAGTTTTGTGGCAATATCAGAATTGTCTTGGGAGATTTTATCGGTGGACCTAATAGACCTTATCACTTGCTTGGGTGTGATTTGACAGCCCAAACCCACTGAGAGCCACGTGAACCAAACTCTGATTCACCTTATGGAAGATCCAGACTCTTCATGCAGTGAATGTGCACTGATTCATTGGAATACCAGGTGGGGAGATACCGCATTGGCTGAGCCAAAAATTCAATTCAGCTCTGTAGAATATATATACTTACTTGCCAGATGTTTGATAAGAGGAGATGGATGGCTATGTGCCGTATGTGAATTAGGTGATGAAATTGGCTGCTAGATTTTAGCTATTCTTGAATTATATATCCTTAGTTAAGCCAGCCTCACAGCAGGAGCCGAAAGCGGTGAGCTTAAATATCGTCAAATAATGTCCAAGAATGGCTAGAACATGAGGTTAATTTTTTCCTGTAACCCTGGTATGTAAGTAAACCCTATACTATATACGTCATTCCGCTTTTGGCCCTTATTGGACAAATTTGCGTTTTGTCAAGTGACTACTAAACAAAGTATGTAAGCATCGGCAGTTGCCAAAAAATAACACCACCATCAAGTGTCCTTCACACCATCAAATCCCTCAAAATGAACATGAAAACACCGTAGTTTCGTGATATTTCTCCAATTTGCTATTAAATGGCATTGAATATTCTAAATTCTGGCTGAAACTGTCGTCGTGATCCACGGCCATCAATATTCTATTTCCCCACTACCATATGACGGCATGAGCCCACTTCCTGTCCTTTGTGATAACTAGCAATACTCCATCCATCCCGACTTCTTTGTCAAAGATAAGTTGCTCATCCATGATGCCACCCTGACCTCCGACATCATTAGTTTTTGGAAACCACGATAATAACCCATGGAGTCCTAGATGCAGCTAGATCCCAAGATTGCTACTCCAAACTCCATCTTATCAACGATGTCATAGGAGAGTTCTGAAGGGCCCTTGATATCTAGACAATCAATCATGGGACCACAAGTGCCGTTCTCCAAGTTCCATAAAAGCTTCGATCCTTTGTTCCATATGTCACCTTTCAACCACCAAAGACGGCTCCACTTCCATTCGACATAAAAAACATCAATATCACATCAATACCACATCAATCCATCAATAGACATCGCCCAGAATTGCATACACTTACACCACCAAATCCAATCATCTCTCGATATCATTCCTTCACGTCTGAAATCTTCCCGTTTCGCATATTGTGTGGATACTGCTGTATCCATCCCGTCTCAATAGCCCAATCAGCGTCCCCAAGAGCCCAGCATGGCCAGCAGAGCCGCAATCTTGGAAGACCCTCTCTTGCCAAGAAGTAAGTATTGGCCATGTCACTCTATCCAATGCCATCCTATATCCCTGGTCCGAAAAAAAAAAAAGAATTACCACAAAGCCAGCCTCATCAATATATGGTTCCGTCCCGCCCAGACAATGAATGTCTTTAACCGATGGAAAAAATGCGGTGGCGAATAGGGCCAACATGCTAAATGCATGATTGGTTGGCAACCTGGTCTTGATTTGTGCATATTAGCGGCCGTTTGGTTAGAAGCCAGGTCGTGACTTATTGGTTCAGCAAATCACATCTTGGGTGAAACATATGAATTATAGATCTACAGACCATGACATAGTTGCATAACGCCCACCCATGACAATGATCCTCGTTTGTTCTCGGAATAGCTTATTTATGGCTTAGAAAATGTGTCTCTAGGGCGAATAATTTCCAATTTACATACCATGCATAGTTGTTGGCAGGCATCAAGTCCATTCTCGCTTAACTAAGCATTTCCCACATCTATACTTTCACCAGCCAACCGAAGAACCCAACCCGACTGACAATCAAAAGGCTTGATTTAAAATTCCGACCTACAACTCAGTGTCCTTCTCCCAATGTCACCCCATCCCCCCACTATCAATCACCAAAATATGGTCTTCGCATATCTCGCAACGTCTACCATTTCCCCAATGCAACCAATGCAACCGTCACATTGCTCCTCTGTTGTCTCCCATACCACCAAACTACGTTATCAATTATACTGTTGGATTCCTCCTGAGTAGACCCCCGTGAAGTTGGTAGCATTCACAAACGACGGAATTGGGCAGAAATTGGTTTCATATATCGGGTGAGCAAAGCATGCCGTCAAGAACTGTGCTGATGGATGAGTATCCCATGATACCGTCCCACAACGATCATGAGATATCTTGCTCTGTATAGTCACTTGACCTTTCTTGTACTTAGAATATATCATAATTGGCCATTGACACGTTCCCCTTACCCACCATGCTTTACCTGCGCTGCGTTGCGCACAAACTCCCAGCTCAGCCCAACCCGGATCCAATTCCCGTCTCTATGAAACCACGCGCCATTGCGGCACAGAATAACAACCTCCTTTGCACTTGTTTTGTTCCCGTTTTGAGGGCACACGCGTATCCCCAATCTTGAATTTTATTGAGATTTACACCCATAATTAACGCCATTTACTCACTATTAATACTGGTATCCCACTAGCCACCTCCGTAAAACTAGACATCCAAATCTGAGACAATGTCCAACCACAGTATTTTTTGTCCTACTACATATTTCCGAAATTCTGATATATCCCACCTCTTCGTGTCCCCTCTTACATACTTACATATTGCCAAGTCAGAGCCCCAAGCTTATCTCTGCCCTACTTGTAGAACTCTTGGCATTGATAATACGATTGTAACCAATATTTAATTTACGTGCCAGGGTTACTTATAAACACAACCTTGATGAGACTCATGAAGATGTTCTGGGAAACATATTGAAAATTTCAAAGACAAAAAAGACCGATCCATTATTCCATATAGTTACAAAAAAACAAACAACAAAATCATAAGCCCACAGAAATTCCAATAGAAAAAAATGCCAAAATAGTAACCTAGAAAATCACGCCTTATTCCTCATCACTGTCCTCTTCATCACTATCCACCTCCATAGCCTCCGCCGCCGTCACCTCAAACTCCTGTTCCTGGTCAACACCCATATAACTATCACTCATTAACCACAGCTTGCAATTGTGAACTCCAGCTGTCGGCACTGAGAACTCTATCTTGACCTTCAGCTCTCTCGCCACTGTAACTCTCTTGATCGCCAACAGAGTATTAGTTTCTGTTTCACCCACAACCAGCCACCAGTTCTCCATCTTCTTTCCGGGATAGAAGGGTGCGTGGACAGTAGCATCGAAATCGTCGTCTTCTTCGATGTTGCGTGTAATAGTGACTTGGAGGTAGGAAGGCTCGCCGGCTTGGACATCTTCGGGATCCAGGACAGTGAAGTCGAGGTCGAGGTCGGGGTACTTGTCGTTGGTGAAGTTGGCGACGTCGGCCAACTGAGCGTTGGAAAGAGAAAGGGCCTTAATGAGAGACTTGTAGTTGGGCTCTTCAGGGTCCATAGCCTCCATGAAATCTTCGACGGTATTGATGCTGTGACAATCATAATATTAGTAACTGTGCAAACGATGAGATATATAAGGAGATATACATACCCAGAGTTGTTGGCCGCCTTGATGACCTCGGGCGTAAAATGGGGAATCTGCTTGAGAGGGGAATCCCGTTCCCACATGGCCTGGACGATCATTTGTGATAGCTCCATAGCCAATTGAGCATTTAGCCAACCCTTCGATGACATGATATCAACCATGGCACTCAAGAGGCTCAATGCCTTGTTTAAAACAACCTCTTGATCCTTGACCAAATCAATTGGCAGCTGCATGCGCGAGAAGTGAGCCTGAAGAAGAATAAACACCTTGACATCTGTCGCTTCAAAGTCAACAGACGCCTTCTTCACCGGTAGCATATTGTAGATCTTGTGCAACAGACTCTCCTCATGTCTGCGCGCCTGCAGCGTCTCAAACTCAGTAGCCGAAGCAAGAATCTCGAGCATACTCTTGAGCTTGGTGCCTTGCTTGAGCGAGAGCATGAATGTCTGCATGGTAATATTGCTGATGTTGTAGTAGGCAGCAATCATAGCGGCATTCTCAGGGGTGACAGAACCGTCTTCCTCGTTGAACTCTATAATCTGACTTTCAGCAAGCTCAGTTATGGCATTTTCAACAAGATCCGAGATGTAAGTGGAGAGGCCGTCATGACTAGTATCCTTGAGAGCATAGAAACTAGGGTTGGCAAGCAGACGGCGGTAGAAGTAGGTGAAAGTAGTCCAGTTAATAGCGTCCTCGATAGACTCAATCATCTTGGTGCTGATCTCAGTCACAAATGTATCTTGAAGATAATCCGGCAGGTGAGACTCGACGGGAAGAGCCTCGTTGAGGAACTTCTTGAAGTACTCACGCTTAGCCGAGGGAACCATAAGGACACCGCGACCACGGCCATCGGCAGACGCCTTAAGAGACTTGCCAAACATGTGAAGGACCTCAGCAACCGAGTAATCAACGTAGCGATGCTCGCGACCCTCAAAGTATTGAGTACCCATGACCACGACCAAGTGGGCGGTGCTGTCAAGCTCCCAGCAGACATCACGAGAGGCCACGAGAACCTGAATAGCACCATTGTCATAAAGATGCTTAACAATCTTCTTGTCATTAGTACTAAGGGCTTCGTGGTAATAACCAACACCATGGGAAATGGCCTCGGCTAGGGCTTCCTCGTGAATGTGAGCTTTGATACGCTCTAACTGCTCGGGATCAACGTGAAGGAAGCGATCCTCATTATCGTCAATAAGAGCTGCCGCCAGCAGATCACGAGCCGTAGCACGAGCTTGTTTGCGTGTAGGGACAAAAACAATGGCAGGCTGCGAAGGGGAGAGTTGCAGAATCGACAGGTATGTCGGCCTGGCCATCGCAAGCATGAGAGAGGGGAAATGAGGGATAGAGAACGATTGGATGTGAAGCTCTAGAGGAATCGGGCGATGGTGAGGGCTGAAGTTGTAAATGTCGTGCTTCTTAGCATCAATCCATTCGCCGATATCACGAGCGTTGGCCAAAGACACAGAAAGGGCAACGATACGAAGAGGCAGCTCAGTCTGGGTGCGCATGAAGTGCATTCGGGAGATCACAGTCTCGTAGATGAAGCCCTGGGCACCACCAATCAGATGAATCTCATCGGCAATGAAGAGCTCCACAGTCTGAACATTCTTACGGCGTCTCCACTGGCGAGAGAGAACATCCCACTGAGTAGGTGTCGCCAAGATCAAGTCACCCTGTTCCAAAAGCTTCAGATCGCGAGTAGTCTCACCAGTCAACTTGACAACAGTCTTGCCCCCACGTAGAGACGAAAGCTTTTTCGACCAATCGACAAAGCGGATGTCAACAAGATCTTGGTTCGGCGCTACATACACAGCGCGTCCCGGCTCCTTCTGAGCCCAGAGCCTGAGAATGGCAAATTCAGCACAGATGGTCTTCCCACTGCCTGTAGGTGCAGCAACAAGGACATTGGCATCAGTAGAGAAGAGTGAGTTGAATGTTTGGGTCTGGATGCGGTTGAAGTGCTGCAATTGGGGGTACAGGGCCTGGTACTCCTTCAATTTCAGAGCACCCACGGGGAGCGGCTGCATGTCCAGGAGCTCTGTGTGAGGAGGGAACTTCTCGGGGAGGATGAACTTGGCAAAGCTAATAGGAATCCGTGTCTGGGCATGCATCCAGCGGTCTGAAACTACCGAGATGAAGTAGTTAGGCGGCATTGGATCGGTGATTGGTACAGTGAAATCAACAATGTGCTCCTTGTTCTCAGAAACAGCGTAGTCCTTACGCAGAAAGAACTGGTCCGAGAAGAGAACCTCCTCGCCATCGCAATCCTCTACCAAGATCCAGAAACTCTCGGATGTTCCATGAACCTCATCATCCCATTCGAAGTTAGGAGTGATGGACAGGTCCACATGCAGCAGCGAGCGAGTGATGGGCTTGGCATGGGCCTGGACCTCCAGACGAGGGAATTTGCCAACAAGCTCGCACACCTGACGACCCATCCGAGGGAGACTCAGCAACTCACCCATGCGCGGGGGGTCAAGATCGAAGTAGGCATCCCAAGGCGCATCGATACGCTCCATCTTGGTGTAGACCTCGCGAGGACAAGAGGGAAACTGACGCAGTGGAGACATGGTAGGCCACATCCGCTTTTCGGCCATCTTACACAGAGTCAATGCTGTCTTAGCGACAGAAGCCCAATTCTTACGCATGGAAATTTCGAAAATGGCGCGTAGAATACGGCCGGCGGACTGCGTAACGTAAACCATGTCGGCAACAAGAGCGAGGCCATCAAGCTTGAGACGAGAGACGTAGGCCTGAAGCAGAACATTGATCTTGGTCTGAGGCTCCTCGATGCTCTCCTTGATGGGAATGGGCACCGACTGCACAAGTTTGGCCAACTCAACCTTTTCATCCTGGCGGACGGGAATGTACTTAAACTCGGCCGAGAGAGCAAAAATACGGAAGAAGTCAATGACAGTTGAGGTAGGTTGGATCAAAGTGTTGTAGGTCTCCATCGAGCCATGAGTGATATAATAATGGGAGGCGATACGGCCAAGTTCTGTGGAAGCGATCTTGCCCGTCTTTTCGTCATACTTGATCAAGCTCGACTTGCGAAGGACCATAGCTGCCGAGTGAACCAGATCTACACGTTGCTGCTCAAGAGCATCGTCGTCATCATAGTCGGCGCCAACCTGATACAAACCTGGGGACCGAAGCATCCGGACAAACAAGTATGTGTATCCAAGCCACTCAACACCCTCATCGCGGGACCGCACGTTGCCAAGAACAATCTCGGCATTGAGGTTATCAACAAGCTTGCTCGCAAGTTGGGACTCGATAGGTAATTGCTGGTTCATCAGCGAGAGGTAGTATGGGATCTCAGACTGTGCAGTGATGATAATACCCTCACCGTATGTGTCGAATTGAGGACGACCAGCACGACCCAGCATCTGCAGGACATCCTGGGGGCTCAGCTCAACCCAAGAACCCTTCTCGGGGGAGTAGACCTGAGTACCCTTGATGATGACAGTGTGAGCGGGCAAGTTGACACCCCACGCAAGCGTGGCCGTGCAAACAAGAACCTGGATGGCGCCACGAGCAAAAAGATCCTCGACATCCGAACGATCAGCGCGAGTCATACCGGCGTGATGGATACCAAAGCCCTGAGGCAATAAATCCTTGAGGTCCTTGTCCATGGCATCTTGAGCGGCTTCCCGAAGTACTTCACGAGAACCGGCATCATGGCGCAGAATAGAGTTGATGGTACCGAGCTCCATGGCCTTGTCACGGATGTACTTGGCAGTCTTAGCCGTCTCCTTACGTGAATGCACAAAGATAAGCATCTGGTTGTGGTTGGTGCCGACGTGTTCCAAAACCTTGTTGTAGCACACATCGTTCATCATCTTGAGCTGCTTGATGGGCTTGCGATCAGTGATACCAATAAATTCCTGGCGAAGCGGGCAAGGACGGAACGAGCCATCAAAGTGGAAAACGCCAGTCTTGGGATCCGCACGAATGAAGCTGGCGACATCGTGGTAGTTTGGAAGAGTGGCAGAAAGACCAACAATGCGCACTGGCTCACCAGATTGTTCCGTTTTGCGTACAGTGCGGGCAACGATGCTCTCCAGAACGGGGCCACGATCATCGTGAAGCAAGTGAATCTCATCAATGATAATGAGACGAACCAGATTGGTATATGTCAGATCAGTGGCTTTGCGTGTGATAACATCCCACTTCTCAGGGGTTGTCACGATAATCTGAGTCTCGGCAATCTGCTGCTTGGTGAGCTGACGATCACCAGTCAGCTCGGCAACAGTGATACCATAGGGCTCTAGACGCTTGCCAAAGTTTCCAACCTGCTCTTGTACCAAAGCCTTCAACGGCGCAATGTACACAATCTTGAAAGAGTCGAGATCGATAACACCCGTTTCTGGGTCGCGATGCTTACCGATTTCTCGGAGAATAGTAAGCATAGAGACATTCGTTTTTCCCGAACCAGTAGGCGCACAAACAAGCATGTTGCCGTCTGATTCAAAAGCTGTGGGATAGGTCTTAGATTGAATGCGGTTGAGAGACTTGGTGGTGCTAAAAGGCTTCCGCGCCCACTCCGGCATATCTGAAATGGGCACCATGGGATCGTTGGGGTCGTTGCGCTTCTTAGGTGGGGGTACGTGGATTTCCTCGTAGCCCTTGAATGCACGTTTCGTTGAACCATCTGGGAGCTTAACTTTAGGATTGGTCATGAGGTGATTTCCTTGATCGAAAATCATGTTATCAAGATTGAGTGTTCTCCTTGGTTTTAAACTGCCGACGAGAACACCTTCTGACTTTTCGGTAGTGGGATCCGCAAGAATATTGCTAGGCACATCTATGTCCATCTTGATCTCTTTTTTCAATTTGCTTTCGCTGGCGCCCTTTCCATGAAGTTCGTTCAGAATCCATTGCAGACCTTCGGAGGCCATCTCCCGCTCAATGATCAACCGTTGCTCCTCGTTCTCCGCCCGGGCCAGCCGAGTCAGCCATACAACCTTTTCACGGTTGGCAATGAGTTTACCAACGAGCTCATGGTGCTCAAAGTCGAAAAGCTCCATGAGGTCGTTCTCAATCTCGCGCAAAGGCTTCTCGTCACCGCCCGCCTCATCTGGCTCGCCTGACAATATCCGTAACGCTTCCTGAGTCTTGTCGTGCTGTTCGTGTGCGTCCTCATAGAGCTTGCCGATGCTGCGTTGTAACCAGTAGGCGTCGATCTCGCGCGCGGGTATAGATTTTTTAGAATCGCCAGCTTTGTTGGCGCTAGAGCCTCCGTCGATGAGCATCTCACCATCATCGCTGAGACCATCGATCTCCCGGGCCTCGGCGCTCTCTTCTTCCTCATCATCCTCATCATCGGTAGACTGATCACGGACCTCGTCGACGTAACCATCATCCTCCTCTTCCTCATCGTCGAAGTTGACGGCAACACCCTGACGGTCATCCAGGTCATTTGCATCAACGTCCATAGCTCCAGATTCTGAGTCGTCGTCATTATCGTGGTAGTCGTTGATTTTTTTGGCGAGGTTCATGAGCTCGTGGAACTGCTTAGGCGTAACTGAACACACCTCGCTGTCAATTTCTTTTTCCTTGTCGTGATCTTTCATGTCCTCATCCTTGAGAATCTGCAGTACCAAGTCGGTAGCACTTCTCAGGATATCTCCAGATACATCGCCACCGAGAGCATTTGAAACAATCTTGAGCATAAGACTGAGAGTTTGTCGGGTCTCTACAGTGCGGGGTCTGTAGCGAATTCCGGGAATGTCGGTGTCATCAACAAGACTCTGGTTGACGGCGTTACGGGCTTGGCTCTTGAGCTTCTCACGCTCGCGGATATCGAGACCATCTTTCGCGCTGCCGCGCTCGATATTTGACAGAACTGAGGGCTTCTTGGTCTTGGGATGTCTATCACGCGCAACACTTGAACCCATATCGGAAATTGTCAAGCGGCCGGAGATAGATTCGGGGTCGCCGGTGGCCTCATCGTTCCGTCTACTGACAAAACGACGGTCTGCCTGGAGAACCAGGTTAGACATGGCCGAGTACTTGTACTGCGACACATCGCGATTAGCTCCAGACATCGTGACTGGAGATTTGTCGAGAAAATCGGGAAATTATATGTGAAAGTGGTGAGATTAGGTGCCGGGTAAGCTCCCGTCTAAATAGCAACTTGAGGCTTCGGGGCCATGAAATAAGGAAACAAAAACAAATGACGCCAAGCTACACAAAATGAAGGGAATACTATGTCAATGGGCGGAATGTATGACCCAATTGAAGTATGAATTGCTATGGAATTCACAAAATCTTGCGGCCAGCCTTGCGCATGTACAGGCCTCAAGCTTCCTGTATTACCTGAAATTATTTTTTAAGGATTCAGTAGCCTTGTTGAAGGTGGGGTCTCACGTGTTAGCGCGTCAGTCCATCAACCCTATAAAGACAGAATATCATTAGCGGTTATATATTTAACCCTTATAGTACTAGATCATAGAGCTAATGTGGGTTGGTTGTATCGAGCAAGATGAATCTTGGTCAATATCAGCAAAACATTTTCCTAAATTTTGTGTGTCTTTATTATGGACACTAATATCTCACATCTACCAGGTCTATGATTACTAGTCGGTAATACAATATAATATTTAATTTTACTACTCCATCCATTGCAAACCCTGCCTTACTTATACATCGGGACTATACCCAATATGAGCACCGCAGTTGAGCTTGAGGAGTTTGTTCAACGAGAACTCAGCCCGTTCATTAAACCGAGACAAGAAGTTGAACAAATACGTAAATCGATAGCCTCATACCTCCAAGACTGTATTGCAGGCCCGGAGCTAGAAGCCCCTATATCGCTGGTAGACGACTCATCTAAGGTCACTATTCCATCAGAGATCTCTGGTCCCTATCGAGAGTATCTAGAAGCCCTGGATGAAAACCTCAAGGCTATTTCCACCTTTCATAAAGTCAGAGCCCAAGCTGCAGAGCCACCGGCATCATCAGATATCGAAAGCACAGCAGAATTGAGCCTCTTACAGGATCAACTTGACCTCATCAAACTTCAAGAGCGAGAACATAAACTCCAGGTTCTAAATCGCTATTTAGATGACCTGAATGAAAAGCCAGAGAGCCAGGAGGGATACCTTCAGCTTAGCGAGATCTTCAGGAACTCTCCGGCACTTCCCCCGATCCCCGAAGACATCATTTCGGGAGTAGCTGAGACCCAGAAACTCGAGTCAACTACTGGGGGCATTGCTAAGGAGTGCACAGCCAAACTCGAGAAGGAAATCCTCAAGCAAAAACTACTATTGCGACGGGAAGAGAAGTTGCTAGAGACTGCGCGGGCGAAGATCCCAGTGAATACTGAGAGCATCTCCGAGTCTAGAAAAAGACATGCCTTGAATGCAACAAGAAATGAACTGATCACTTGGATTGAGACGGAGTTGGCGAAAGCCTCAAGTGGTAACAATGGCATGAGCCACCGGAGGCGAACCTCGGGGAGCCATGAAACAGTTAACATGGAGAAAATAGAGGCCATGGTCCAAGACGTCAAAGAAAAATATACCGAGTATATTTCCCGTCGCAGTGATCTTCTTAATACCCTCGGCAAAATTCCTGTCCTCGAGAGTGCCCCCGAAGTCGAAATAACTTCTGATATTGGCGACACTTCCGTGCCTCCTTCCGAGCCCACACTTCATCTTATGACCCCATACCTTGAACAACTATTCGAGATTTCCCGCCAACAAAAGGCCATCATTGCAAACAAAGCTCATCTCACGTCCACCGTGACCGCTCACCACCAAGAGACCCGCACCCTCCTGGACCGCCTAGCGGAGGACAGTGAACTACTTCGGCGATTCCCGATGCCCAATCCTGCACCTGACGACGAGGACCCTGCAGATAACTCTGCGAGGATTGCAGAGTGGACATATGCGGCGGAGGCGTCCAAGTTAACCACTCTTGAGGCGGTTGCGGAAAAGATCGAGGCGAGTCAAGTGGCGTTGGAAGGGACACAGGCGGCGCTGGAGGAGATTCACAAGATTTTAAAGCCAGAGGGGGAAGAGGAAGAAGAGGGTGACGGCGACCAGACCGAAGGAGATACAACCGTTGGTGATATCTGGATGCAGGAAGCGAAGACCCCGAAAAGCCGAAGCCATACTAAGGGGGGCCAGACACAAGAAGAACTTTGGGAACAGATTCACGGAAAGCTGGGATTGATTGGACAGGAGAAATAGAGAGAGAGAGAGAGAGAGAGAGAGTATGAGAGGATGAAGATGATTAGAGATCTTCCACCGAATAAAGTATTGTATATTGTGTAAGGCGATTTATAATTTCAACCGGTGAACAAAACTCCGATAACTCCTTCTATATGATCATTAATATTAAGGCTAAAACGGGACCGTTTGGCCAGCTATGCATGCTTATTTTGCCAAAATTCCTGCTATCCTCAGAGACAAATCGAGAATAGACAGGTGTTCATCAGAACCATCGGCAAGGCGCTTGTCCACCTCAGAGAAGACCATGACGATCTTGTTTTTATGAGCGTCCTTGATCGTCTCATCGTAGATGATACTTTGATACAACTAAAGACAATATTAGTATATTTCCGAGCAATAAAAGGATCACTGACACTTACCTGGGTTAACATCTGACCAGCACTCCACCCATCGGCCACTAAACCCTCAACTACTGGACTGAGTCGGGTGTATGCCTCCTGTCTGGCACTAGGTCTCATGGCATCCACCAGCCGAGTGATTTCACCATCCGGAATAACACCAGCAATATCCTCAATGATCTTAACCGTAACAGATGCTTTCGGCTTGTCTACATCCATTGCCCCAGCTTCCGCACCCTTGGGTTTAGCTCCCACAAGTCTTGCCGCACTCTGCAAGAATGTGATGGCTTTTCTCAAATCACCTTCGCTGGCCTTGATGAGCGCATCGAGCGCACCCTCCTCCACAGGAACACCCTCCTTCTCCGCAATCTCCTCCAGTCGCTTCTTAGCATTACCCTGATCCAAACTCTTGAACCGGAACTTGCTGCAACGAGACGCCAGTGGATCTATTATACGCGTAACATAGTTGCAAATCAAGCAAAACCGCGTGATCTTGCTGTAAGTTTCCATAGTCCGGCGCAGTGCACTCTGGGCATCTTGGGTCATAGAATCCGCCTCGTCCAGGATGATGATCTTGAAGGGAGGGCACGGGTACTTGTCCTTGATGTGCGGGGGCGGGTTCGTGAGCTGCATGCGGGCAAAATCTTTGACCTTTTCGCGGACAATTGAGATACCGCGTTCATCGGAAGCATTGAGTTCAAGAACACGGGAGCGCATCATTTCGGGGCCGTAGAGTTCCTTGGCCAAGGCGAGGATCGTGGAGGTTTTACCTGTTCCAGGAGGGCCGTAAAAGAGCATGTGGGGGAGCTGAGAAAATCATACGGTCAGAGAAATGTATATGTACCATTCGGGGTGGTGTTAGACTAACGTTGGCGGCATGGAGGGTCTTTCTTAGGATAGTGGTTGTGTGATCTTGGGCAGCAACATCATCAAGAGTCTTGGGACGACTATAGTAGCAGTGTTAGACATATAGTAGTTGTATAAGCAAGCCATGGATACCGTCTTACTATTTCTCAACCCACGGTTGGGCCCGGGTAGCCTCCACCGACTTCTCGGTCTTGTTTGCGGAGCCATTAGCAGCTGCGGCCTTGCGAGCCTTAAGATCGAAAAAACTGGCCATTTTGTTGTCGTTGGTATTTGGTATATAAAGGGCCGGTTTCCAGATTATAAAGGATATGTCTCTTGAATTGTCTATATCTTTCTCTATCACCTCCCGCTCCCCTAATATCTGGAGAATCAATTAATCCATTTCCAGAAGTCAACGCGCGAGACGCGATCACGCTTCCCTGTCGATTAACCCTCTCATGATAAACAACCCTAGGCTTCACCCCGCATGAATGAAGGTAATGAGGTCATTGTGTGCATCCCTCAAAATACTATATCCATCATGAAAATTCTTTAAATGTTTATATTATATAATTAGTATGAAATGATGAACCCGCCACCTATTTTGATGTTGGACTATAGGTTGCTTTTTGCTTGTAGACTGGCTCACTCAGAATTTATTCCAGGACCACACAGTATATACGTAACCTAGTTAGCTTCCTCCCATTGGGTCTTGAATGAAAATGAGCAGGTAATCTTTTTGTTGGAATTGGGCTGAGCAGCAGGTGCATACACAAGTTATTTACTTTTTTCCTGTAATTAAGTCTTAATGCAGTAGGGAGTTTTTTGGGCTGTGGAAAACCGGACTTCACGTGCTTGCTTTCCGCCTCAGCCGTTTCCTACTTCTTTGCTTTTCTTGTTGACACTGATCGGCTGTAGAATGAGCAATCAAACTGGCACCAAAAATCATCAAATATTAGTTTGAAACGACAGACTCCTCCGTGACCCATCTCGACTTGTTAATCTTCTTCCATAGCTTCCACTTTCAGGGACTTTCCAGAACAGGATAAACTGCCCCCGCCCGCCTTGGGCCCTTGCGTGCGAAGCTAAACGCATCCCAAGCGTTTATATTCCAGTATTGCCCTCGATTATTCACTAGACGCCGTCCACCCATCACGAGACAGTATCCGAAACGACGAGACAGTCACCATCTAAACCTAATCATCCCATTCCCAAGTGTACCTTTCCTTATATTGCACTCGCAGTATCTACGTTATCTTAGTTGTGCAAAAGTCGTAGTGGTTCGTTTCCGTCTGGCTCAACTCATCAGTCCATTGTCATATAAATCTACACAGCTGTCACTGATCTTCAGCTATCCGAAGCTTACTATGTCTGACCAAGCTATCTTGCGTATAACCAAGGTCCGTAATGGTCTGCAAATTCTGATCCTTAGTTGCTTTATTGCATGATATTTGAGACTATCAAAACTGTTTTGTCATTCCGTATCTGGGTTGGCTGTGCGGGGTTCCATATTGGTGGCACGCGACTAATGAAATGGCTTTGATGTTTTAGGAACTGGGGGACATCCACCAAGGTGCTGATCTATGTATGTACATTCTCCATCTACGATTATTCTTTTGACCAGCCTCATTTTTGCTCAACCTCTAACATAACCCAACTCGGATAGCCCTTGCTGTTGCTGTGGACGAACAAGATGTTCGCTCAGTGAAGACCCTCATTGTCGGCCCTCCCGACACACCATATGAATATGGATTTTTCGAAGTAAGTTCAGCCCTCTGAAAACTACAAAGCATTCACTGACATCATATAGTTTCTCATGCAATTTGGGAATGGTAGGCAATGTTGTTATCCAGGCCTTCGGCTATGCAATTGACACATCCAATAGATTATCCCAGCAAACCTCCCAGTGTCACCGGAATGACGACGAACATGGGCCGAACTCGGTTCAATCCGAATATTTATGCTGCCGGAAAGGTTTGCCTGTAAGTTTACTATCCTGATGCCTTTTGATATACCTACAGTATTAACACGTTTTTCATAGTTCTATTCTAGGGTACGGGGACTTCCCAGAAACATCTCAATATTGCACCACACAGCGGCACTAACAAAACGTCTTGTAGAACCTGGAGAGGAGAATCTGGAGAACAGTGGTCTCCAGCCCAGGGAATGGAGTCTGTCTTGATATCCATCCAAAGTCTAATGTCGAGTAACCCCTTTGAGAACGAGCCCGGCTATGAGAAGAGCGATGACAAGAAACTACAGAAAGCCTATGTTGACAAGGTAAGCGAGGAAGGCAATATTAGAGTCAAGTTGAGTTTATTGTCTAACCTTTCATTTTTAGATCCGCCATGAAACGCTACGCATAGCCGTCATTGGCCAGCTTGAGTCTATCCTGAAGATTGATGTAGCCACTGGAGTGACTACTAAAGGAGAAACCATCTTGCCAAGTACAGCGTTACAAGATCGCCACCCATTTGTACAGCTTATTAAGCAACGGTTCCGGTGGTACTTTGAGATATACGAACAGTCGATTGAGAAGGGAATCAAAGACTTTAGTGTCAACCAAGCTTTCACTATGATGCCGTTTGAAGGAGGCAGCAACCAGATGGGCGGATACTTCAATTATCCCCTCTTATTGACCCGTCTTCATCGTATTCGAGACCTTCTCGAAAATGAGTTGATAGCTGTCGTAGATAGCGGCCTCCAAACTCTGAGAGCCGGTGACTCCACTGCCCACACCCTCCACTCCCGCTTTATTCAGATCAAGAATGAGCTTGCAACATCTGGCTGCCGTCACGACTTCCAGCTTGAAGACGGTAACCCATTTGTTTGGATACTTACCTACTTCGCCCTCCCCATGGGTAGTCTTCACGGTGGCGTCTTCCGCGTTCGTATGATCTTTTCCCGAGACTTTCCGCATGACCTACCCGTTGTCCGCGTTGACCAAAAGCCTTTCCATATACGGATTGCTCAAGATGGCACATTGTGCTACCTGACGACGCAGCATAAACAAGAAGATATCCGGCATCATGTCGACATGATCATCAGGACCTTGGATGAGAATGAGCCGGCATATGACCCAAGGACATGCGTGCATCCGGAGGCATTCAAGTTATATTGGGGAAAACCAGAGGAAAGAAAGCTATACTCTAGGAGATGTCGGCGGTCGATCGAGGACGCCATGGATTTGCTGTAATTCATGATGGGGCTATGGGTATGGTATGGTAGACATGGAGACTGGTATCAGAGCAACGTAATTGGCTTTTCTTTTGGCATCGAGATGTGGTTAGTTCTTTCATTTCGCCTTGCTTTAGCATTAATTAATAACAAGAAAGATCATACATATATGTGCTATGGTAGTATTTTGAATCGTGAATATTTCATACTCATACTATTGAAGTAGAAAACGATGACCATTTCCAATGTCACAAAATAACAACAGATATATAACCATAGACGGATGCTCTCTAAATTATAAGGTTATTTAATAATTTTAAACTCTAGAAATTCCTTCAACCTACATCTGTTTTAATTCCAATAGGGTCTCCCCGCCATGGTTACTTACTTCCTCGCTTCATCCCCACCTTTCCATTCTTCCCTTGCCCCCTCCCACTTGGTGCCCCCATCAACCCAGCACCAGCACCTCCGCCTGCGCCTCCACCACCCGTCCACACACCGTCCCTCGTCGGATCATATGGTGCAGCGACCCCAATATACTTCTCACCCGGTCCACTAATGCCCTTGAACTTGTAAGAGCCGGTTGTGCTGTCAGTACTTGGGGTGTAAACCGCAGGTGCCCCCGTATTGGGCTTATGTACTTGTTCGGCGTGAAGCTTATCGAGAGCTTCACCGGCGATTGCATACTGGGACCAGTTTATAGGTGGACAGCGGACAACATTTTGTTCCGAGGGAAGCGAAGCCCATGCAGGTTTTGGCGCCTTTTTCTTCTTTAGTGGGGCCGCTGGGCCATCAGATGTCATGTCAACGTCGGCTTCGTGTGTGGGTTGGTCATCATCTTCAGAGTCATCTTCGGAGTCAGAGTCATCGTAAACTGGGATGTCCTCAACGGCGCGTTTGTTTTCCCCTGGCATGATGCCACCGGCCATGCGAACGCGACCAGTAGCGAGATCCCGGGTGAAAGCTTCTGGGTTGCCCAGGGCTTCGTTCTTCGCTCTTTGAAGGGTGATGATGTCATTCTGAGCCCGACGGGCTTGCATTTGGAGAATTGCAATGGCATTTTGTAGGGCGATGGCATCGGGGTTTGTTTCGAAATTGATAGGGAGGGGTGCGGGGAGTGATATCGGGTCGGCTGTCATGTCAATCTGATTGTTGTGGGTTAACGTGGCACGTGGGGGAAGCTGCCCCTCCGCCGCAGCCGATGGGTTTTCGGTAGGTTCTGGTTTGGACGCATTTATTGCCGTAGAAGGGCTGGCTCGAGCAGTATTAATAATGATACGGGTACCATCAGTCTTAACCACAGGAACAGCCGATGCAGAATTCATGTTCGAAGGTGTCTTATCAGCGGATCCTTCAATGGAGGCCGATGCGGTCACAACTGCAGCCGCAGAAGTAGAAGTTGGGTCCGTGGGCGCATTAGCCTCGGGCTTTGCATGCGCCTGTGGTGGCGTGATAGGGCTGACGGGTGGTCTTTCGGGGGAGGAGCTGCGCTTCGGTTGCGTCTTTGGTTGCGATGTGGGCTTTGATTTAGATAATGAGTTGGATTTCGGCTTGGGCTGTGCAATAGGCTTCGGTGTTGGGAGGGGCTTGGTCATGGCAGGCGCTTGAAAGACACTCTGCTGCGGCAAGGCCATACCAGTTGGCGCGGCGAGAAAAGTGGAACCCATCGCCGGTGCGGACGGGCCACGAGAAGCAGGTATACGATGCTTGTGGCTAAGACTACTGAGTGGTGTGTTTTTGAAATCGGGTGGCATCATCGAGGGCAATGACAAAGGAAGTGGTGATTGTGTTCGTTGGATGGCAAAATGGTTATCTAAAGTAGCCGGAGACTGGATCCGAAGGGGCTGTTGCAAACACGCCGGGTTGGAGGGGTCGATGCGATTCATGGCGTCAGTGGGATCTGACCAGTTGGGCATAAGAAAGACAGGGCCAGAACAAAGGTCGCGAGATTGTAGAGCAGCAGCTGCGGCACTCAAGGTTGCAGATTTGGAGTCGGGCGGGCAAGACAAAGCCCTGCGCACAAGTAGACCAGCCGGTATCAAAGGGTTCTGGTAGAGAACAGACTGGGTGGTGGTAGGTGTGGTCGAGACTTGGGTTTGTAAATCCGTCACAGATACGACAACAGGGCGATTATCAGCTGTTATTGCAGGCGTCTCTTGGGACTTGACAGCAGAGATAGTCGCAGCAGTCGGAGAGGGCCCTGAGTTTGTGGTCGCTCGGGGCTTCTTGGGTCGAGGCAGCGCTTTTTTGCGAGGTGCCTTGGGCTTAATAACTTTGGGTATTGTGGTAGCAGTGGCAGTAGAGTTGATTGTGGCAGTCAAGGAGTTGTTCGCATAAGTATCTGCAACAGGCAGAGTTGGAGTACTGGCAGTGGCAGTGGCAGTAGTGGTAGCGATCAACGGCACAGATTGCGATTGTGATTGGTTATGGGCTTGAGACTGGCTGGTGATGGTGGCGGGTTTGGTCGGATTCGTTGGCGTCTTTCGTTGGTGTGGTTTGGACGTTTTTGCGATCGCCTTTTTGATAAGTTTAGGTGAATTAAGCCTGGAATTATTGATGATATGCGTCTTTGTCGAGGCAGCGGCAGCAGCTGCAGGAGTTAGGATGTTATTGTGGTAAATAGAGAGATTTCTGCCATCGCTAGCCTCTGGGAGAACTACCTCTTTTCCTGGAGCAGCCGCAAGTGGAGTTCTCTGGGTTTTGAGGTCATGCCCTTGTGAAGTCAGGGAGTCGAGTGGGGGGTTGGATGGTGTTCCTGGGTGGCCCTGGCAACTTGATCCCGCAAAAGATGGCTTCTTGGTACCCATATTGACACACTGGCTAGGATCTAGCAGGTATTGGTGGTCACCACGGTCGTCAGCATCCATTTCAAGCGATCTACAGTTAAATCAAAAATGCGAGAAGCGGGTCAGTACAACAGTTACTTCAAATGACGACCCCAGCCTCAACGAAAACACCTGCGTGCAAGAGCTTGACACAGCTGAAGACGTACATTGGATAGATAATAAGGGAGGACTGCGGCATTATGCTTACCATAAATTGGAGCAGCGTCTCTGTCAGACAGTCTTGAGCAGGTATTTGATTCCGAAAATAAGATTCAGTAGTAAGAAACTTGAAGTAGATGGTCAAGTAAAGACAATTGTCAATATAATTGAAAACTGAGAGTAAAGGTTAAGTGAATTTCAAATGTCAGGTTGATAGCAAACTTTATCTTTTAGCACCTTCCGTTGCTATAGTCTGGACATTAATTTCTGGGAAGTAACAAGAGAGTAATGTTCCGTTTTTAGAAGTCTAGCCCTTTAGGTCATGGTCGCTACTTAAAGTGGCAACTATCGTTTGTACCTTCCCACAGTATACTTACGATTGTGATACTTTCATGGACAGAATAATGAAGGCGTCACATATTGGTCAGCAGAGACAAGCACCAACAAGAGCTCATGTCATAGTAACTTAGAGTTTCTGTTTGGAAGGCAAACGACGTCCGTTTCCAATCCAGTTGATATATCTCTAGTCGGACGAAATGGCTACTCAGAATTGGTACGTAGCGGTTAGAATCGCCATGAAGATTATCTCAGTAAGACAGCTCAACAGCTCATGACTCCGCTTCATCTATCGATATATTTAAGACATGTGACAAGATTATAAGGGTTATTTTGTAGACATCAAGCATCATATTTTTCCAAGGTAATATAATATTGCGTCGAATCAACCTTGCGTTCAACCCGACGTACCTAAATACTACTACTAATGGTAATATAATATATACGATTTAGTCATGATCCAACTTTTATATATCCGCGTATTTACACCAATCCGCTTCATAGAAACAACGAAACCGGAGTCTTAATGGCACTTCTTGGTAGTTGTGAATGATAATGTTGATGCCTAGCCATGTTTAAGATCTTTATTAAGTTGCGGCCGCCTGCTTCATGCACGTTCAAGTGGGTCCATTCAACGATTGATGTCAGCATAAGCAAAACCCCTGTCTCAAAAGCACAGTTGCCCATTTAAACTAGATGCTTTGTAACATGATTCTTTTTAAAGAAGTTGCCTAATTTCGCTCTTTCTCGGCTATACATTATAAGATCCCGCTATCGTGAGATCGGTCTCATTCTATTTTATCTCCTTCTATATAACCGTCAACCGCAACATCAATCGCATATTTGCGCTACATCCATATCATCCATCAATATCTTGTCTTCTTCTACTTCAATATCGCAATGGCTTCCAGCGATATTAAGAAGGGCATCCCTCCCACAGACCTCCTCGGCGATTCTTATACCGCTGGTCCCTCATCCTCCCCTTCTGATCCCCCTCCTGCCTTCGAAGATATCAACTCCACCGCTCCGGTTCCCTCAACCTCTCTTATTCCCACTGACGACAGTCCCGATCTCCCTCCTCAATACGCCGATATTATCCAACCAATGACGACCACGCCGACTGCCGAGGAGTCTTTTATCCGCCCTTTGAATAAGCGTCTTACCTGGTGGAACAACTTATGTGTTCTCGACGACCAACTTGACGATGACCCGGCATTTCTAGAATCATGGGTCCGACACATGGCGAAGCAGCCTATGAGGGCAATGGTGAACATCCGGGGAACACACCAGGAGACACGCACTGAACATGCGCGTGATAACGATGGAAGGCACCGTTCTGAATGCCGGACAGATACTGTGACTGATTTCGATTTCAATATTGATTTGACGGCGTTTTTGTTCCGTGACGTTAGAACAAGGGAAAGCTGGTCAGAATTGAGAACGGCCGAAGAACCTGAATTGACGTATCGTGGTGGCATCTTCAGATCATATGGCGGAAACTACAAATCCGAGAAGAAATGCAGGCGCCGGGAAAGACGAGAGCGGAGACACTGCGGAAATAATACGGATGAAGACAGCCAGGAGGCTACCCGGCTTACAGACCCATTAGCGCTCGGTACAGATGGTTTAGAAAGTGCGGGCCGTGGCTTACGGATGATGGAGAAACCCACACTTCGAGAATGGTGCCATCGGTATTGTGCATCGAATGCCGTCCGAAGTTTCGAGATCCAAAGACGAGTACTAGGCTTTGATGAGGCATTTGTGCAATCTGCGATCAACGCCAACATCCGAAGCACGGGTTATATGGGCGACCTATCTATCACTATGGTCTCGGAAAACATCAACATCACCGTCTTCTCCAGCTGCAGAACAAACACCTGGCGCATGATAAAATGGGTCCGCTGGCTCATAATCTGCACCCTCCTCGTTGTCATAGTGTGGCCGTATCTCTGGCTAACAACAAAACGCTGGAACGTTGTCTCCGTTGACTGGCATTTCTCCCGTATCAACCCTGAGACTAGCCGGAAGGAATACGTTTCATTATCCGAACAGGAGATATTGGAATTCTGGGGTCCCGGGATCCGTGAGGCAGCAATGAGGGGGAGGAGAGGAGATCTGAGCTTGTCAGATGCAGTCGGGGCACGGGGAACGACGGAGGGGGTTCAGGGAGTTCTAAATCTCAGGAATAGAGCGGAGGTGGCGGCGCAGGCTATGGCACATATGCAAGCGGCAACGGGCTGGGGGGCGTCGAGAAGGTAGAATTCAGAAGTTTCAGTAAATCATATTATGTGTCATTTTTTGTATATATTGAATATATATGTATTTTCTCATTTTAATGCATAACAATGTATAATCCTTTGTAAACATCGAGGTCCGGACCAACGCCGGAGGAAGTAGAATTCCGATGACTTCGTAACCCCACTTTTGGTGTTAACCCTAATATACAAACCCATATAACAACAATACTGGAACCCGACCATCCCCATGTAACACAAAGTCTCTAACCTTCCTGAATATCATCGTCAACCAAACCTCATTGATTGAGGTATATACAATGGAAGTTCAAAACCCAAAACGAATTCTGGTCGTCGCCCTCGACCCTGACAGTCATCTTCTATCCCAAGTTATCACTGGTACGTTCATTAATGCCGTTCCGATACCATCTGGTGCACTATACTAACGCAATGCATAGAGGTCACCGGAAATCAACCGACGCCACTAAATGGGACTCTTGCAGGTATCACACATGACTTGAGGCTAGAAACCGCGTATTATACTGCAACTGTCCCTATCTGGCTGGATTTAACGAGCAGCCCTGATGACTGGGTAGCAACCTTCCTGTCAGAGGAAGCTAAGGAGGTTCTTGAGGCGCTGGGTGGCATCATGGTTGTATTTCCTGTAAATAGTGATACCAAGGGAGATGCCGGAGACCTAGTCAAAGCCGTCGGGAAGCTCGTGACGACAGGACTCGGCGGTTGGTCCTGGGATGGCGTCAGTGTTGCCGTTGGAGTGGGACAGGCCACCGGCTACCTTGACGAATGGGACGGGTTATGCGCTGAAGTTGGCTTGGAGTTTATTGGTCTACAGGGTGGTGAGAAGGACAATGGGGTCAATGAATTTGGTGAGAAGAAAGGAAAATGGAGAGTTATCGAGGCGTTCCAGGCAAATAATTGGGAAGGGGGGGAGCTTGAGGATGCCGATGGTGACGACGATGACTTTGATTTGGATGGGGATGGTATGGAGTTTGCTATGGGTGACCTTAAGGATTTTGAGGGGTTACGGGAGGCTATATGGAGTGAGATGGCAGCGAGGGAGGCAGCAGCGGAGGAGATGGCCGCTGTCGGTGAGAAGGATGAACATAGTCAAAAGGATAAGGAGATTACACCGAGTTCTTTATTGCCAGAGGAGGAGATTATGGGTGTCGATGAAGTGGAGAAGCTAGAGAAGTTGATGGGAAGACTGAAGGCAACGCGGGAGATGGCCGAGGGCCTCCCGGATGCCGAGCGGCGGAAGATGGCAAAGAAAGCGGTTTTGGACGTTATGAAAGAGTTAGATTAACTATGTTTAGACAGATCTTTCTCGTAGAACAAATATAGGACTTAGAAACCAACATCTAGATATCCTTTGTTTAATTTACTAGGGAATTATTCTATTTTCTTTTTCATGTCACCGTACAACGTGAAATATGATCCTCCCGAGAACCACCCCGTGTTTTGGGCGTCCAGGTCGGTTGTAGGGTTTTCGGAAGACCGCTAGAAGACCACACATAATACAAGATCCCTAGTATCCCGAAACTTTACTAAGTTGGGTAAAATAATCTAGAAAGCTCTAGATTTCGGAATATGGCCGATGCTCAAACTGCCGATGTTTCGCTTCTGCTTCCGGGACCTGTTTCTTGAAACATACATATTTCTAATTATGGATCGGGGGCTGCCAATGCAACGTGACAGAATGTTTTACTCCCTTAACGGGAGATTTCCCGTCCCCATCATATCTATCATCAGCTGTCATTCTCCATCTATAAGTGACTATCCAAGTCTTCAAAATTGATATCCGGGACCCCGTACTACGTCGATGGTCCCCGCGCGTTACTGGATCTGGATCCCTATGCAGATGGCGTCTCACGAAGTTGGTGGATGACGGTCTGTGTAGCAATTGGTTTGATTGACAGCGGCAATATTTTTTTATATTTTGAGTTCATTAATGGTTTTCTGTCACGTTGAAGGACAAATTGAGGCCAGGTAAGTGGCGGCAGGCAGCGGAAGATAATCCGGACGGAGCGGGGTGTAACATTCCGTAGTTCCCTTCGGTTCCTCGGTGGATTTCTTGGGGGAGATTGGCATTTATAAAATCTGTCTAGTAATGATAAAACATCATGAAATCTCTAGTACAGTTCACAATGACCCGGTACCTTCTGATATCCATCTCGGACATCTCACTCATTCACTTGCATGTCGCCACTGCCGTATAGTCCCATCCAGCTCTCCATCATCCATAAATCAGTCCCCGCATATCTCAAAATCCAAAAAGACATAAGCGGAAATACCCCGTGCAACCTCGGAGGGAGACAGAACAATGCAGGAACTCTGCAAACATCCCAAGCGGCCACCCACCACTGCACGTCTTCGCAGGTGCAAGGGGTGCGAGTGGATGTTTAGCGAGCTGTGGGTTGTTATCATGGTGCATATGGAGGCGTTTTCTGGTGGGGATGAAAGTAACCAATCAGAATAGAGATACAATTGGAGCCATCAGCGAGGGAGGAGGACTGCAAGTTAGTTGGCTGGTGCTATTTGTCAAATTATCCGCATAGTAAGCAATATATTTGTCTTTATCAGCAACCTTTTATTATCACGATAACTCAACTATTTCAGGCTCCCCAACTTCAAACATCAGACGAACCAATCAATCCCCTCCATAGGGATAACCCTATCCATAATGTATCAGAATAGCATACATAGAACAACATCTCGCTATTCTGCTTCATGAACAAGTTAGACAAATAAAGAAATATACAAGGGAGGAAAACACTGGGGTCCATTCGCACATACCAATGTGGACTAGACGGTAGAGACAAATAGGAACGGATTGGCGGGGGCTCAGACATGGAAAGGCCCTTGCCCCTGAGGCTGAGCCGATGTCTATGATGTTGCTAGCGAGGAGGGGATCGGATGTTGATTTAAACATTTTTGTGATAATTAGTAAATTTACGTATTGTATATGTGAGGGCATTAAACAATTCTTATGAAGTTCTTGTTTATATTCATGGCCACTATACTTGGTTGTCTCGGCAGCTGCATTGATATGTGGCCATGACTTCCACTCATCAACTACCTCTACCCTCACCCCAAAAGTACAGGAAAAGGGGTATATGCGCCGCACCACTCCGCAAACACAGACAAAATCTAATGCAATCCTCCCCCTTCCCGGAATAATTCATGCACTTATCCACTAGTCACCCATCACCAGCTGTGCCTCCCACCTGCATACAGTCACGAAAACATACACGCAAAGTATATATAACAAGTACTTTGCTGTTTGCCTTTGCTAGGGTTGCTACGGCATAGCATATCCTAAAAATACCTTGAATTATGAATGGACGGAGGTGGACCCATGTTATTATGGGGACGAGCACTTCAACCCCAACGCACAGCAGATATATAGAGTGACATTTGAAATGGATTCGAGCCTAGTTCTTTTGAAGACACAGATACTATCCACTGCGCTTGTTCCATCGCAAGCACTATCTTGTCGTTTCAAACCATCCGCACTTTGCTAGCCAAGGCAATTCTTGGCGAGTCCATAGCCGAATGAAGAGCAAACTTTCATTATGCACGTTTTTGGGGGAATATGAGCATCGACAGATAGGTTACTAAAGGCCCGGCTATTTACATATTTACTGTCCTATTTCTGGTTATTATAAAGTTGATTCATAGTCTAGTCTCGGACGATCCCAAGGTGTTCTGGGGAAGGAAATGGGCACAGATAGTTGGGGATGTGACTTTGTCAGGGTTTGCGGGAGCTGCTTTGTTTCGAAAGGGGACTAAACCCGTCATGTCATCCATTAACTGGCATTCCCAGAGATCATGATATTGACGCATGATTAAGTAGTTCTTGCTAGTCTTTAACGACCTAGAATGACTTGATGACATCACGTATTTCCCCCCCAGCTATCTTAACTTACCAGCCAACCTGATCCGGGAAACATCGTTTCTCTTCGGACACAACAACTTGGGACACCATTGTTTTCATGTGGCAACTATAAAGTTGCCACATGAAGTCACATAAACCCCAAAGTCCCATGAAAGTCTCCAAGGGGCATTCACCACTGGCGCAACCCGCAATAAAATTCCCGAAGAGGATGAATCGCCAAATCAGCCGGGACTTGTCATATGTTTGTGGTGTGTCTTAGGGACTTTGAGAAAATAAGATACGTGATACAATATAGGTGGCCAGCAAATGCACAATTATGAGGACGGCGTGGACATAGAGTTATTAATAGGATGGTCAGCTCTGTTGTATTTAATGACTTGCCAAACTAGAAGATAATACATGTGTCCCTCTGTATCAATGGTATCTCCCGTCTCAGCGGCTATTCCCTCCTTGGTATTTCCTGTTGCCCCTTTGCCTTGAAAAACCCCCAAAAAACAAACTCCACCCATCCGACACAAACCACAACAGCACGCCACATCCTCCTCCATTTCCCGTCTACCACGCGCCCTGATTGGTTCTCCACCTGACCAGGATCCCCCCCTATGTGACGTCTGTTGGTTCCTGACTAGTGAAGTATGACGGACGGTGGCGATGTTAAATCAAGGTGGGATCGGGAGATGTGTGGACTGATTAATGTTAGGGTTGGAGATAGAAATGAGGCCAAAACAGCAGGTGAAGTGGTTATTTTACTTAGGATGGGAATTACCGGGAATTTTCAGAGAGTGCTTTTGATATAAGATGGCCAGCGGATTCTTTGGTGGTCTATTGGTAGGATCGTTTCTTGGCATTTGTTCAATGAGGGTTCGCAAGCGATGATGTCACTCGTAAACGTAAAACGTCCCGTTGCCCACAAAATTGCCCCGCCCTAAGTAATCCAAAGAAGCCTGAAATATGAATAAAATTCACTTAACAGCGCACTGCGGTTCTGGATTCTGAACTTATGCTTCTTCCTCTACGCCATTGATTGGTTAATATCTACCGGCAACTGCATCCTCCAAAACCAAAGTCCTGACGCGCTCCATAATCGCCGCCTCAGTTCTCGAGGTATCAAAACAAACAGAAAACGGACAGTATGTATTGTATACATATGTAACCCCTAAAACTCACAATTGGCTATACTACACCGATACCTCATTATAAGAACACGGCACTGCCGCCTAGACGCGAACAAACACCAATCTGTACCATATGCATACCCCCTCGCCTCGACTGTCTTTGCTGCCTCATGGTGTGTTAGACAACCAAGGGCATACGGCTGGCGCGCCATACACAACTTGTCCAATTGTGCACAGTGAAAACGGCTATCAGTTTAGTGCTTACTGTATTTAAAATACCCTGTATTGTATGCTCTCGGTACTGCAGCTATGCAGTGGATGGAGTAGCGGAATGTTTGTCCAATCGGGTTTACAGATCGGCCGGGGTTACATTTTTTTCTTTTCAAGATGCGTAAGAATAAGATAGAGAGATTCCTGTTGTGTGTGGGTTCTGCAGTGTATCGTGAGATTTCATGAATAAGAGATATATGTTGAAATTGGAACATTGCATGGCTATGCTGCACTTACTGCTGTTTCTAATGGGTAATTTGTAAGTTTGGATGACGTTGATTTCATCACGTGTTTGTTCTTGCATGTTGGAGGCGTATGTAGAGATGAAGTTTGGAAATGTGGAGACTACTATTTCATCAACCATGAGGGGTTCCTACTGCATTCTGGGGGGGTCGAGTCCATCAGTGCCTTCTGTCTTTGCAAACCTCATGGCGTTCTTGACATTTCTAGCAAATTGATAGCCCTAGTGAATTACTAGGCATGTGCCATTGACGACATGTTGGTAGGATGTTGGGAAGGGACAGATAGGGCGGATGTGTGATTTCGATAGGCTGTACACGGATATATGCAGCATCAGGTTTCTGTAAGACATGTTGGGAAAACAACTAGAAAACAATCCATAAACAACAATAAAACATGTGAATACAATTGCCTTGTATCGAAAACTATCAATAACAAACAGCCACCAACAAAGAAAACAAAGCTAACAAACAACCATTCCGAATAGTTATTTCCATAACCGCCGAACATTATACCCCTCACACTGTCACTCCTCTAGTAACCCCCAAAGCTTACAATCCACTAATGCAGGTACGGCCCAGGTGACCCACTACCACTATTCCTTCTCTGGACAGTTGCAGCCCGAGAAGAACCATCTTGCCACAAATTCTGAAACAACTAAACCCTCTTTGTGCTGCAGGCATAGAAGAGGGGGGAAATCCCTTGGGAAGATACAGGCGACGGGGATTTACTTGAGATCATAGATAGGAATGGATACATGGAGTGATTTGTCGATGTTAGGTTTTTGGAATCGTCTATGATATTTTCGGGGCTGTGAACTTTTTTCGTTTAAGATAGCAACACGCCGATTTGGGTCCGTTGTAGTCAATATGGTGGCCTGTTTGTGTTGTTTGGTCTGTGCTGTGTCATTGCCTTACGCTGAGCACACTCCAGACCATAGGAAATGCCTGTCGATATGCCCAGTACCTATGTTCTAGAATTTCAAGTGCTTTCGATATATGCAGAAGTTCTGGCCCATTGATCTTTTACTTCGTATCCAGTATCGTCCGTTTATTATGGTTAAACTATAGCAACAGGACCATTTGCCACCACAATAACGGTAGAAATTTCAGTTGAAAAAGACAGTTGATGGCCGTGTTTTTCCTTTTGCTCCATTTTGGCTGTTAATGTGGGGGATGAGTAACTGTGGGTTGGTGGTTACTGGTGGCTGTGGTTAGGGCGTGGAGTCGGTTGTCGGTGATGCGGGCTTGGTTAGCACTGGCCAGGTCGGCCAGCCAGGGAAGTGTCCTGATCTGAGCTGACGTGACTTGGTTTTGGGAAGGAGATGTGGAGGCGTAAGGACAACCAAGCGGAAGTCTGCTCCATGAAGGTGTTTGGGGGGACCAAATGGTCATTTGATGAACAAAAGTATATTCAAGTAGTTGTATATTTATCCATGTCTAAGGTTAAATGTATCGATATCTGCCCTTTAAAAACCTCTTGTCCTCGCCTCAACCTTCTTGGTGTAAAGAACGCTCATGATCCTATCACGATTCAAAGCCCATGTATGGATACAGTCAAGCAACCCCCGTTCGCAAACCCCATGCATGGTTGGCTCTCGAGCCAGGTGCACCAGTGGGCCATAGCCCCCCGTTGCGTCCCATCCAAGTCAGGTACGAAACCAGGATCCATCTGCCCCCGTCTGTCCACCCAGAGGCAGCAGACTGGACCATGAGCCTAAGTAAAGTGTTTTTTTTTTTAATTTTTTTTTTTTGGTAAACTTGGGCGTCGACGATGGATAGAGAGTGAAGTCAGTTCACTAGCGAAGAATCATGTGTGAATACACAGCTGATCAAGCTTATTGAATGTTTATATATTCTGAGGAGAATTATTGATAGATACATGTGTTTGAGATGACTCGACGCGGGGCTTATTTTTCGCTAGCTGAGGTCCTGGTGAAGGTGGGCACGCGAGAACGGGAAAGAGAGAACAATTGTGGATTGGATAGCGTCACTCACCAAAATGCCCCATATCGGGTTCGACTCCGCGGGCACAAAGCGACGATGGGAGCCCAGAACATACAAACACAAGCATGGGCAAGATGAAAGATGGCACGAAACTTGAGATAATAGGATACACAAGCTGGAGATCCACAGTAGAGAAATATGCTATCCGCGGCGACTTCATATATATATCAACACTTGTTTTCATATGCAGGTAGCCTGTGGGAAGAGGGCTGCTTTTGAGCTACTGTAGGTAATGACGAGGTGAAACTGCAGAGGCATTCCTTTGGGTTTTCCCGCACTGGAGATAAAAGTCTGACAGCTTATAGGAACCTCCCATAAGAAAAAAGAGCGATCACCTTGCCGCCAAAAACACAATAGACTTTAGACTTGCCATCATCAAATGGCCATTCATCAAGCCTTGCCCACAACTAGGCGCCCTGACATACAGCGAAGGAACAGCACGGGGGGGGGGGGGGGGAGCTTGCCCTGGCTGCGGAGGGGGAATGGTTGTAGAAGGAAGCGTAGGATGGATGATGGAGCAAGTAGAGGAGCAGAAGGAAGCAACGCTGTCTTGACTTGCTTGGAGGATTGTTTGTTTAGAGACAGGAAGGGTTCTGGCGGGTGTTAGTGTATTCTGGAGTGGCTCTAGGCCAGGGGGAAAGTTGGACTACAGCTGTGGACTATAGAGACATTACGAGCTTTTTTTTTTTCTTTATTTTTTTCCCGTCTATATTTAATGTTTCGATTTGTGAATAAGAAGTGGGACGGAGGAGGATTATTTGTTCTATCTTTGGTGGAACGTGATGAGAACCAGAAGAAAAGAATAAAAAGGGATGACTGAGTTTGTGCCTACAAGTTGATGTGATATGTCGAAAACAAAAGGCAAGAAAAAGAAAGAAAACCAATGAGAGCAAGGGGAAATCCTGCATCACACAGGCATCACCCACAAGCTTCACACACAGACTCTGTACCTGCATATGTCCCCCAAGAAATGTGGTAAGCTTGGGTCCCAGTGCCTGGTAAGAACCAAGAGCAAGTTGGAATCATAGCCTTTGTGATTTACAAGAAGAGAGAGGAAGATGTTTGACCGAGAGTTTACGTGTGTTCCCCTATTTTAAGATATGTCGTGTAGCCAGAGCTATGTTTGTGTTGATACTCCACGCTGTAACGGACGCATATATGCACATCTTACGCTCTCTTCTGGACTTGCCCTGCCTGCCCTTGCTGTATACAACGAAGCTTCACTTGTTAAAAGCCTCTAGAAGCCCTGTCGAGCTATCCTCAAGGGCATAAACATCCGACCTGGTCCCAGACACCGACCAGCCAAGGCTGTTCAGGTTAGCCCACGACGATTGTCTACCTTTCTCGCACCATGCTTTTTTTTCTTTCTCACAGGAGCTTGAAACCACGCCAAAGCAAAAGCAAAAGATCAAAAGAAAATCTCCATCATGCCGTATAAGCCCCCATAAAAACACTACAATTATAGTCTGTCCTCCACTTCTGTCTCTCTCATGCTGTGCTGTGCTGTCCGTCCCCTATAGTAAAACCCAAGACACACAATAACTTATCTGCCTTTGCTCTTGGTTTCGTCGTCGTGCCGCTGTCACATTGACCCTACATCGTCCCCAGTCTGGCTGACTTTCCTAACTACCACAAACCACAGTCCGCCCATTCTCGTCTTGTCTCTAGAACTCCCCTCTGGCCTGCCACCACTAGAACCCGACTCTGGCTACTTCATCCCCGTCAGTCCATCCATCCTTCTTCTTTTCTTATTCCCCCCCCGTCTCCCTCTCTCTCTCGCTCCTACTCGTGTCTTCCTCTCCTGTTTCTTTTTCCTGCTCAGCATCACCACATCTGCAACTTGTCTTTGCATAGACATTGTTTTTTCTTCTTTTTTTTTCTCTTCTTATTCTTCTTTTGCTATTTTCTTCGTTATTTTATCTGGTCCATCAACGACTGGCTTGGCCTCTCTCCACACATCTGCCGGTTTCCTATTATCCCACTCTTCACAATCCAAGGCCGCCTGTTTTGTTCTTGATTTATTACGCTATTTTTTTCCACTTCACAGTCGCTCTCTACAGTTCCACGCAAACCACGTAACCGACCATCAGCATCCTGTCCCGAGAGTCCCACAATCATACACATCTTGTATCTTGATCTTGGCTTCTTGTGAACTGGTTTCTCTTGGTCCTTATCGTTAGAAAGGCTCGAAACTACATCGCTCTTTATCCAAACAACTATTTGCGCTCTTTGGAAGCCCACAGTCTACCCTAGACTCCCACATATCCACGCTCGTTGCAATCTCTCGACAGTCTCACCCGCTGTATACCATTCTGTCTTGTTCCTGTGCCATTCTTTTCCAGGAACTCGATCTTAATATCGTGACAACTCGCTGTGCTGTCCACCACATTCTTTGTATACATCGTCCGCTCACGAACCTTAGTTCGTCGGACTTTGAAGCCCATTACTGAATTGCTGGCACTAACACCCGCTTGACTTTTACTCTTTCGATTAATACTCTGTTGGCTCCAGCTAAACAGCACCATTCCCTCCCCAGAACATCGCCAGTGTCTCTTTCCAACCCGAAGACGCACTTGCAAATCTCAGATCCTGACACTCCTTTTATAATATCCACATCTGCATACCAACATCGTTCACTCCTTCAACACCTGACCGACTCCACTCGGCGATATCAGCATAAGCATCATCATTGGCATATATAATTCACATATCCCCTACTGCATTCTTCACAAAGCCACCGAGGTCATACGTCTTCCGGTTTTCTAATACTGACACATACGCCGTTACCTCACTTCCCGTCCAATCATCTCACTCTGGCACTCTCGATCTGGTCTCGCGATCTGTCAAAAATACCCTCTTTTTTGATTAACGAACGACTTACATTTTTCCTCCCTCTGCCCCCCCTCCCCAGACTTGATTCACATTTTTGGTCTCTGGTTTCACTAGTTACATGCCAATTCACACGAGATCATCGGTAGTGTCTAGTCTATCTTACGATTGTTCTTCTCTTGCTGTTATCATCACAGGTTCCATAGTGCTCGGCTAGTTCCAAGTACTATCTCCCTAATCTCACGACGCCCACCTAATTCGGTACGCTATCAACACATAATCCAAGAAATAGCTACCACCCACCCATAATGGCGACCACTGTCGAAACTTCCTCGGCCCCTTCACTCATGGGGCCACCTCCGCCGATGAGCTCCCCGAGTCCTTCGACCCCTGGTGGTACCCCATCATCTTCCGCGGCGGCTAATGCAGCAAATGCCGCAGCTAACAACTCGGCATCTAAGCGTCCGCCGCGCAAGTCGACTTTGACGCAACAGCAAAAAAACCAGAAGCGCCAGCGGGCGACGCCTGATCAGCTGGCGACGCTCGAGATTGAATTTAACAAGAACCCAACGCCGACGGCGGCCGTGAGAGATCGGATAGCGGAGGAGATCAACATGACGGAGCGGTCGGTTCAAATCTGGTTTCAGAACAGGTAAGCAGGAGCAATTGCGGAAAGAGTTAATTTCTCACGGTGGGATATGACAACTAACACGATGTTTCAACATTAGACGAGCCAAGATTAAGCTGCTGGCGAAGAAGAGTTTAGAGAACGGCGAGGACATGGAGTCGATCCCCGAGTCGATGCGCCAGTATCTGGCCTTGCAGGCTATGGAGACGGGCAAAGGAATTGGCGGATCATTCCTTGGCCGGACTGGCATCTTCCCATACGGCAACAACATGTTCATGCATGGTGACCAGGCGGCGCAAAAAGTGTTAATCCAGCACTTCACCTGCCGGGCTCTCAGCATCGGCAAATGGACGCGCGTGGGCCAGAACACAATGGACTTGATTATCTTCTACTCACCCGACAAGTGCACAATGACGTACTACATCAATAACGAGCAAGCTGGGTACAAGATCGAGTATCCCTTCTCCTACATCAAGAACATCTACCTTGAGAACAACGATAACGACCCATCTAAGCCGTCGGGTATCGTTATTGAATTGACGGACCCTCCTTTCTTCTTCATGGATCAGACAGCCATTACTCAGGGCTTCATCAACTGTCTCGACTTCACTGAAGATAAACAAGCCTCCCACTGCCTTGTCCACCGTCTCGCCGGAAATGCCAAAGTCCTCTCAGGTCAACTCGCCAAACTCATCTCCCTTGAATCCTTCATCAACCGCCACGCCCACCAACACATGTTCGATCCCCATGCGAACCTCGCCGTTTCTGCTCCTGTCTCCCCAATCCCCCGCCCTTCCTCTCAACCCAACTTCATGGCCCAACCCCACGTCGGCATGTTCCAGGAATCCTGGGGCATCAACAACATGGCCCAATCAATGCGGCCCGGCCCTGGCCACAAGCGCCAGCGATCCCGCTCCGTTCCCATGGCCGTCGACTTCTCCATATTCCAACAACCTATGCCCTCTTTCTACATCCAACAACCCGGCGACGGCCAGCTTGCCTCCCCCGGCGGCGGCCCCCCCCAGCTTTACGCTCCCGTCCCCCAACAACCCTCCAACCTCGGTCCTGGCCTCCGCATCGACACGCAAGCTGGTTTCGGTCTCGATATGCGCCAATATCCAATGTCCGCTACCACCGCGTCCCCTGCCGATTTCAACAGCCCGAACTACTTTGCGCCTCCGCCTGGTGAGCCAACACCGTTGCCTGTATCCACTCCGTACCAATCATCGTTCCTTTCCCCCATGGTCAACCCCACAACAATGGCACCGTCGGCAATGTCCCCACTTCCGTACGCGACGTCGCCAGTTGCGGATTCCGCTATTGTCGACCAAAGCCCGCCAATGGGGATGATGCGGCCGGCGTCTGCGGATCTTTATCCGTTAGGCGGTGGTGCAGATTCGTCATGTGCGATTTCAGATGATGGGTCAGGGATGGCGGATATGTTTGCCAAGGGGCAGACTATGAACTTGCCTATTCATTCGCATTCTCCGGCGTATGGTGGCGATCAGGGACAGCCAGGTGACTTGGATATGAGCCATCTGGTGGCGTTTGACGGGAATGACCATACGAGTTTGTCGCCGGAGGTTTCGGCCGGGCAGATGCATTTGGTGTGAGTGGAGGCAGACAGCAGGGTTGTTTGATGTTCGTGAGCTATATCTTCGTGTTTCTATTCTTGTCTTGATTCTTTGGTTATCATTTTTTTATCCTTTTTCTTTCTGTGGATATTTGTCTTTTATTGTTATCTTTTCTTTTTGTGTTTTGGGAATGGATTGATGGGTTATTTAGCTGGTGGTTAGCTTTTGTATTGATTGATTGACTGATCGACGGGGACAACGACAACTAGCCCGGCGGTTGGTGTTTATGTTTTCTTGGGTACTTCCACTTGGCCTTGGGTGGCTTCTTTGACCATCTAGGGTACCGGAGACTCCCGCTTAATGTATATGGCACTGGATCTGTGTCCGATGACGGGGCGTCTAGGCCGTCTGGTTTCGGATGGACTTGGGAGTTGTGTTATAAAAGCAATGATGATGAGGATACTATTTGCTTTCATCATATCGAAGGCGTTGAAGGTTTCTTACCGACTATATCAGTTTTATTTGGCGCAGATGCGGAATTATTGGTTCTTTGTTCTTATTCCTTTTTCTTTTTTACTGTTTATTCCGTCTTTTCCTCCTTTGATCTATTGTGTCCTGTTTCTTTGTTTTTTGTGATGTTTGATTTTCACTTTGTTGTGATGCGTCGTTTGGTTTTCTTGTAAATAATCATAAATTATAACTTCCCATCATCAGTTTTTGTAGGCTCCCTATATGTCTCCTTTGTCCTAGTATGAAATTTTCATGTATCTGTTATATTTCCTTATTTATCTTAATATATATCTATTAGTATCAGCTGTACTCCTTCCTTCTTTGTTCATCCGATCAGATAATCGAGTCTTGTGCTACATCACCGAGTCTTAAATTGTGGAGATTCTGCCGGATCTAGTCCGATCGCTTAGTCGGATCCGTCGGGTCATTCTCGATGAACAAGGGTAGCCAATGATGTCATGACTCAAAATGACGTTTTCGGTTTGGGAAGAGTAAGACGAATCAATTCGTCTTCAAGGGTGAGCGAGCCTGTAATCATGGAATGCTCGGAAAAAGACGCTGGGCGGGGTGACTTGGCTGTGGCTGTGACCCAAGGCAGCGACAATTATCATGAATAGAAGGATGCAGTGTTGGGACTCCAAGAATACTAGACCCGCTAAGCTAGTAAATGTCATCGTTCTTATTCAGGTTGTTCACCGTGGATTATAGTTTGTTCAATCTCTAATCTATTATTAATAGCATCTATTAGAAAATGTATTTGTATTTAATTGAACATCACCATCCGCGCAACAAAACATGTATTATCCTCCAGTTGAGGACTTCCCATATTAGCAGGGCGATCATCAAACTCACTATAGAAACTCCTTCAGCCCAGTCAGCATTAATCGTATCGAGCTTAAATGGTGGACAACCTCCCACGTGCCGCCAACCCGCCTCCAAAGAGGCGGAGTCCCCAGTTCATGGTCCCATCACCTTTCCTACAATCTAGCGCCTCTATTATTCAATAGATAGCTTATTCACAAAATAGATAATTGCGCCGTTTTGTCTTTCCAGAACCCCAGCTGAATAATGGGGTTTTTGAGACCTAGAACATACAAATATCATTGCAGACGAAAACCCCAGTTCTCGGCAGTTCCATGTTTCTTTTTTGTATTTGCTGTCACCTCGTCACTCAGAACCAATCCCGCCTCTAATTTTACGCTGACTTGAACAAGCAGAAAGTCACGCGGAGCTCAGGCACTGAAGTCTCGTACAACTTTCCTTTACAAGCAAATGTTCTGCAATCGGTTTTGACATCCCTTCGTGTCTTGTTACAGGTCTTGGCGGCTTGAATCAAATTTAAACCATTTCTTGTCTTTGTTTTTTTTTTTTTAAAAAAAAACCCCTTTTATGTCTATATAAACGAATTATTCTCTTCTTATCATATCTGTTCACTCTCCTCGTTACATGACCTCCCGGAATTCGGGCCCGCCCGATCTCCCAACTCACCGCGTCCCATCGTCAACCCCATTATCCCACCTTACTGCCACACCCCACCGCGTCCCCAATGTCATCCCCGTCCCCTAGTAAACGGAAGCCCCGCCATTCCCCTTCCTTTGCCGAGCGCTTTGACTCCCTCTATACAGCTGTCGTCCTCCATTTCCTCCTCCGCCAATATCCTCTTCCCCCTTCCCCTAATGGCCGTCCCATCGATCTGTCGATAACCCCGTCAGCCCTTTTGGATCCACGGCGCGTCGCCGCAGGACACAAAAAGGCAGGGTTTATATCGAATTATATCCGGAGTAGTCGATACACCGTGTGGTCTTTTCTTCCCAAGCAGTTGTATTTCCAGTTCACCAAGTTAGCCAATGCCTATTTCCTGGTTATTGGTATCCTGCAGATGATCCCCGGACTTAGCACCGTCGGCCGGTTCACAACCATTGTCCCGTTGGCTGCGTTCGTCACATTCAGTATGTTAAAAGAAGGCTATGATGACTACCGCCGTTACCAACTTGACAAAGTGGAAAACCGGAGTACTGCCTATGTCCTTTCGTGGTCCGGACGGAAGACTCGTAAACACTTTCGTCTAGGCAAGCACAAAGAAGCTGCGAAAGAATCCTCTGAGGGATCCTCGGGTCCCGCGCTTACAGGACAAAGACCAGAGATCCCGTTATCTGATGCGTGGGAGGCAGTTTCTTGGGAAAACATGAAAGTTGGTGACATTGTCCGGCTCAGTAGAGACGACAATGTTCCGGCCGACATGATACTCCTCCACGCAACGGGGCCCAATGGAATCGCTTATGTCGAGACTATGGCCCTTGACGGTGAAACAAACTTAAAAAGCCGCTCTGCCTGCCCACTGCTCGCCGAACGCTGCGACAATCTCGAGGGAATTCAAAGCTGTGATGCCCTCATCGTCACCGAGGATCCCAACGTCGATCTCTACAGCTTTGACGGCCGCGTGACCTTGGATGATACGACGGCCCCATTGACGTTGGAAAATATAATGCTGCGTGGATCGACCCTCCGGAATACGACAGAGGCCATTGGCATCGTTGTTAACTCAGGCGAGGAATGCAAGATTCGGATGAACGCCCATAAGAACGTCCGGACAAAGAGACCAGCTATTCAGGATAAACTCAACGGGATTATCATTTGCCTTGTTTTCATTCTGTGTGGACTTGCCGGCGGTCTCACCGGGGGCTATATTCATTTCCGCAACGAGATGGAAGATGTGGCCTGGTATATCCGGCCATTCACGGGCGGAATTTCCACTGCCCAGATTTTCTTCGGCTTCATAATCATCTTCAATATCTTGATCCCGCTATCTCTGTATGTCTCCATGGAAATCATCAAAATTGGCCAATTCTTCTTCATGAGCGTCGACATCGATATGTACGATGAAGCCACCGACACCCCCGTAGCCATCAACACAACCACCATTCTTGAGAACCTAGGCCAAGTCAACTACATCTTCTCCGACAAAACCGGCACGCTCACTGAAAACATCCTCCACTTCCGCTGCATGAGCATCGCTGGCACTGCCTTTTCCCACGGCATAGACCCATCCGATATGCAGTTCCCTGAACAGCCTGCGCTCTCATCCACCGACTTACTCCGGTACATTTCAGAGAACCCAGACACTGTGTTTTCGCACAAGGCTAGACAATTCTTATTAGTTCTTGCGCTATGCCATACCTGTCTCCCTGAATTACGCAACGGCCAGTTAGTATACCAATCGGCCTCCCCTGACGAACTGGCACTCATCGAAGCCGCGCAAAGCCTCGGATGGGTCATGATCGACCGACCAGCCCAGCGCATCACCTTGTCCGTCCCGACACCCTCAGGCACCAAAGTGACTGAACACTACGAGATTCTCGACGTCATTGAATTCACGAGCGCCCGGAAGCGCATGTCGATTGTTGTGCGCAGGCCCGATGGGAAAATCCAAGTATATTGTAAGGGGGCCGACAACGTCATCATTGAACGTCTACAGCAACGCGACCTTGCCCTCCAGATGTCACGGGCGGCCGACCAACGGTTACAAGAGCGCAGGAGTGCCGAACAGGATATGATGCGGCGGCAGAGCATGGGACATCGAAACAGCTTGACACTAGGCCGGAATTCCTTACACGGGAATCGGGCGTCTTTAGAGACATCCCGGAAACCTATGGGTACAATCAATGAGCAAATAGCCTCTTCTGATGCAGCAATCTTCGAACGGACATTTACCCACCTCCACGACTTTGCCTCCGAAGGTCTCCGCACCCTTCTATTCGCCCACAAGTTCCTTTCTGAATCCGCCTATCTTGAATGGAAAGCCACGTACCAAGAGGCCACCACAAGCCTTCAGAACCGCCAGGACCGCATTGACGCCGCCGCTGAACTTCTGGAAACCGATTTTGACCTCACTGGTGCCTCTGCTATCGAAGACAAACTGCAATCCGGGGTCCCCGAAACAATTGAAAAGTTGCGCCGCGCAGGCATCCGCGTGTGGATGATCACTGGCGACAAGCGGGAAACAGCCATTAGCATCGGGCTTTCCGCTCGCGTTGCCGCCCCCGTATCTGAAATGTATATCCTTGATGTCAAATCTGACAAGCACTTACGTGAAACTATCGTCAGCGCCCTAAACGATATATCCCGAGGCATGATCCCCCACTCCGTCACAGTCATCGACGGCCATACCTTCAGCGCCATCAACAACTCTGAAGATGATGGCATTGCCGATCTATTCTACGAACTCGCCGTCATTTCCTCTGCTGTTATCGTCTGTCGGGCCTCCCCTGCGCAAAAAGCCCAAATTGTCTCCCGGATCCGCGATCACGTTCCAAAGTCCATGACTCTGGCCATTGGCGACGGTGCCAACGATATCGGCATGATCCAAGCGGCGCATGTCGGGATCGGGATCTCAGGCCGCGAGGGGCTTCAGGCCGCCCGTATTGCGGATTATGCGCTGGCGCAGTTTCGTTTTTTGCAAAAGTTGCTGTTTGTACATGGACGGTGGAATTACATGAGGACGGGAAAATACATCCTCGCGACGTTTTGGAAAGAGATTGCGTTTTTCCCAAGTCAGGCATTTTTCCAAGGGTATGTGGGGTTCACGGGGACGTCGTTGTACGAGAGTTGGACGTTGACGGTGTACAATGTCTTCTTTACCAGTTTGCCGGTTATTGCGCTGGGGATTTTGGACCGAGATTTGAAGCCAGAGACGCTATTAAGGGTGCCAGAACTGTATAGTTACGGACATCGGAATTCTGCATTTAACTTTCGGAAGTGGGTGGGGTGGACGCTGATGGGAGTGGCCCAGAGTGCCATTTTGTTTTATTTTATGTATCTTCAGTATCGAGATACTTTGTTCACGGAGGATACCTCGCTTTACGCTATGGGTTCAGCCCCTTTCAGCGCCATCGTTATCTTCATCAACATCAAACTCCTGTAAGTATCTGATTCCCGCGTCCATTGTATCCCGAGTTTCTACTAACGCCTTATAGCGTCCTTGAAATGCACTCAAAAACAGTCATCACCTGGACCGTCCTCGCCATCTCCAACATCGCATGGTGGCTCTGGATGCTCATCCTCGGCGCCGCCACTGCCAACAAGTATGACGAGTACCAAACCTATCACACCTTCACGCACAATTTTGGTCGCAAGCTGTCTTGGTGGGCGACGTTATTGGTGATCTTGGTTGCTCTGATGATGACAGAACTGGTTTCGGAGGCGTTGATTAGGGTGTATCTTCCCGAGGACATCGATTGGATGCAGAGGATAGAGAAGGAAGGAAAAGTGGAAGCTGTCATCCAGGATCTGGAGAAGGCGGCAAAATTGGAAGGGGTTGAAGAGGTTGAGGAAGAAGGAGCTTATGTGGTACAAGACAGAAGTAGAAGTCAGTGATGGTGATGGTGATGGTGATGGTGATGATGATGGTGGTGATGGTTTGTAATATAATTAACATATCTGTTAATGGTCTGTGTATACGAGAGTAAATTTTAGTCAAAAGTCGCCTGGATATCTATAGAAGGGCTCAGAATCTAGCAAGAGTTGCAACCTTATATATATTATCTGATTATAATGTCTTTAACAGTGGTACGGACAGAAGGGGCATAAATTAAGAATATTGCTACGTTGTGTGCGGGACAGAATGGAACTACGCACGAACTTCATAAAAGTACTGTGTACAGTGGGAAATTGGCTCTATTAGGTCATATTTATGTTGGGACCGTTTAAAGCAAGTCTTTATGATTTTTCAACAACTTGTTCAAGAAAATTAACATAATAAACCGACCGCAATGCCATTCCAAACGGACTGCTTCTAAACTCCGCGTCACACAAACCCTATGTAATGGCTATATCAACCCTAGTGAACGCGTCCCTTCCCTACCTTCACCCTCTCCACCTATACGTCACATGCAACTTCCTCTTTAGGCTACATGTTAGTGAACAGGGATGGCATGAGCCTCGTCGAGTCCATTACCTGGGGTTTTACTTCGGTCGAAACTTTCCATGTCTTCGGGGTCACGGGTAGTCTGCCGGACCCGGGAAATCACATGGGTTAGCGGATTATCTAGTTTTTCGGGTCCGCAGTTGGCGGATGACATGTGATAGTGGTGGCATCTGTTGTGTGAGGAAGAGGGAGATAACGAGGGGAGTTTGCTACTATAGGAAAGAATGATCAGAGGAAAGGGTGAACAGGGAGTTATCGCGAAAAGTGGAAAGAGTGTCACGTGCCTCAATGATATAATATATGGCGACTAGCTAAACATCATGAGCACGTATTCTAATAACAAAAACAAATGAAAGAAAAATAATATGAAGAAATAAAAAATACTAGCAAGCATCATGTATCTCAAATCACATCGTTATCGAGTTCTATATCCCATGTGGCGACCCCTAGGCCAAACCCCTCCCAAGCACGGCCCTCTCGCCGCAACAGCCCATATGCAAGTCCCGTGGAATTCCACCTTTAGGAAACCTCCGCTTGGTGCGGATTTACCTGAAATTCATCGGAGGATTTCGTGAGCCTATTAGACTCGATAATCTAATTCGGAAGGTTTAGAGAGAACTGCTAATATGTTGTATGTCATCTAGGGATGTAGACAGCAAACATCATGATTGCCAGACTGAGGCTTGTTCAACGCATCTTGGGTGGCCATCAGAGAGCTGTTGGGGCTCGGAGGCTAAATTGATATTGGTGATGTTTTGTTGAGGATACAACCCTAGTTTACAACGTATAAGTGAAAAGGGTTATAATAGCTAACCATCTATATCAAGACCATGGTTTTCTATCATCGTTTATATCTTTCGACTCAACCTAATCCCTCAAAAGAAATAAAACAAGGAAAACCAAGGGAATAAATACCTTCTCTCCTCGCAAGTCAACTAACCTGTCAAAACAGGCCCTCACCCATCCCATCTTCCTCATTAAAACCCATGAATGATCAACCGTCCACTTCCATCTGCCATCCGGGCTTCCCAAGCCCATTCCATCGCCTCTTGTCGTCCCGACTTCCCCATAAAAACTGCCTATCTCTACAAGGGTAGATTGATCCAGGCTGACAAAAGACATCTGCTCAGCTGGTCGGAACTTACCAGAGCATATCAAGAGCAATATCACTATTGCAGGATCTCGATCATTCCGGTGGCATAATATGTATGTCAGCAAGCGACACAAATAAAAGAAACGATGTATTGGCGCGGGGATAAGGTTGTCATTATTATTATATGCACGATGCTTGTATGACTTTTACTTGGTTTGCTACTTGCCTGTTGCTAGAAAGTTGGGACTCGTGATGATGTGACCATTTGTAATAATCAATGCACCTTGCCGGCTACCAAGTCCGTGAGTCCTAGCTGATGCTCAGGGTTCTTTTCTAGATGAGCCTGACGATGCACAATCCATTCGGCCATGGTTTGAAACGGAGATACAGAAGAGCACAAGTAGTGGTGCTGGTTGGTGATTTGCGGGAAGTGGTATTGGGATTGTAGAGTGTGTGATGGGTTCTAGAAGAGGCGAGAAGCAATAGATGGTCAGGAGATAGAAATTGATTATGGCTGAAGATTGAGTGGATACATTGTATGATTAATTACTTGATTATTTCAATGGGGAGAACCGGAGTTCACTAACAAGGCCGTGAAGCTAATGTCAGAAAGCACCGTGAATAGGATTTGGTCATACGGGATATTTAATATGTCCGCTACTTCAACATAAGACAGTATAATTTAAAAAAATAAAATCCATTTAAAGAAAAAATAAAATATATGAAATAAAACAATGCAAACAAACTTTGACGCCCTGTTCCCGTTCCTGAATCAAGCCCCAATTCCGCCTGGCCCCATGTACCGAATCCAATTAAAGAAAAAGAAAACTAAATAAAAGAGCAATGTATTGAATATATTCCATGACCAATAAACTACTTCTGGATTCCTACCCCGTTACCACCAACCCAAGGACTACCAAGCCCAACTACCATTAATCTTTATCCTTTTTTGTTTCTCTATACTTTTCTTCCCGTGCCAAGAGCTTCCATCCAAACACCAAAGCTCATCCACCTCCCAATAGTACTTCCCAAGTCCCAAGTCACAGTCACCTCCCGCCCCTTCCCCTTCCTCACCCTCTCACCCAACAAGCCGGAACCAACCCTCCTCCCCATCACAACCACAGTTACCCTCCCGCTACCCCCCGTCTCCATCCCCATCTCCCACCACAGCACAGCACAGCCCCGATCTCCCCCAAGCACGCCAACCCATCTGCACGCTCTCTATCCTCTTCGCGTCACCAGGCTGCCGTCATTGACTACACCTGGGTATTTAGTAGGTCACCGATAGACCGGGACGGCGGACTTTGGGAGTGAATAGCCTGGGGAGTCTTGGGGAGTTATAAGGGTGTGGTGGAACGAGAGGGGTTATTGGAGATATTTGGGGCGATTGCATGCTTTCTTGGGCTTTAAAGGTTATATTTCATTACGGCTTTATTGATTTATATGTGTGTATGTGTATTATATGATCATATATCCACATATATAGTGCCTGGGTCGTGGTTGTTGTTGGTTTTTCTTATACCGGTGGAGGCGGACTGACTTTCTTCCGTTCCGGCGACAAAAGCCTTGGGTAGTCTAATATTGCTCTTATTGTCCTTTTTCGTTCCTCAAAGCTTCTAACGATCGGGTTTCTTCCTCATATTTCCTTATTTCGTTTATTGTTTTCTAACTTACCCAATTCATTTTCCCGTTCCCTCAACATCATCGCCGCACTCCTTATTCTCGACCTCCCCAAATCCGTCTCCACTTTCAAGCATACAGTTATTGAGCCTCCTACGCCAACTACTAAAAGTTAAGCTGCTATCCTAAGCTTCCACCCACGACTCTATACACCCATCCTCTGCATGCCACCGTCCCCCCTCCTCCCTGCCCAGCTCGCCGAGCTCCGAAAGACCTGGCTCGCTCTCGAATCCTGCTCTCCCCGCCTCCTCCCCAACGAAACCTTCCTGTCCAACACCTCCCAAGGACCTCCGACTTTCATCACCAATACCTCCACCACCTCATCAACTGCCACTATTCCACCGCCAACTCCCAACTTGAGACGGCCCATGACGGCCTCAAATAAAAAACCCGGGACCCCGTCCGGGTCTAGTACCAGAACTCCGGCTGGCACCCCCGTTGCCCCAATTGGTGTCTCCAGAAGAACCCACCCGAAATCACGAACTGGATGCCGCACTTGCAAAATTAGGAAAATCAAGGTTTGTCTTACTTGCCGGCAGTGAACAAAATATGTGTCCCACTTTGAACCTAATTGCTGACAAAAACTGTCTTTCCTTACTCTTTATAGTGCGACGAGCAACGCCCGTCATGTCGAAACTGTATAAAACATGGAGTCAAGTGCCCGTATACTGTCCCACCCAACTCTATAGCAACGCCAGGATCCGCTATGTCGGTAACAAACTCCCCGGTTACTCTATCCTCCATGTTGCCATCATCAGTATCACCTTCCATGGGCATTCATGGAGATCATGAACTGAATTTGGTAGATTTGGAACTATTGCATAATTTTACGACGGCGACATATGCCACACTGTCAACCGACCCGTTAGTAAAAGATGTCTGGCGGATCACTGTAGTCCGACTCGGCGTTCAATGCGACTACGTTATGAGATCGATATTAGCAGTTTCAGCATTACACATTGCGCATCATCGTCCCGAGAGACGGGACTTCTATTACTCTAGAGCTCTTACCTATCACCATATGGCCAGCAGGACCGCAACTCCCCTTCTCAGCAATCTCGCCACCAGTTCCGACGGCTGGGAATATCTCTACCTATTCTCTACCCTCACAATATTTTTCAGTAAGTAGTTTTCCCAAGAAAGTCCATGTCCTTGTACCTTCAAAGCTAACAAACCCCAGGTCTCGGCAGCACCAAACAACCCGACCTCATCCACAGCGAGTCCTTCCCCCCATGGATCTACCTCCTTTCCGGTGCCCGCTCCCTGGTCCACCTCGCCTGGCTCCGTCTTGACGAATATCAAGGCCCCCTCGCCCCCCTCTTCCGCCACGGCCGCCGCCGCTGGGAGCTCTATCACTCCCTAGAACACACCGCCATAGTCCCTCCCGAGCTCCAAGATCTTCAAGCACGTATTATCCGCTCTGTCCCTGACCCGATGACGCGGAATGCATATTTGGCAGCGGTAGGGGATCTGGCTAGGAATATGAAGGTTTTTTCCATGTCAGATTTGGGTTGCTTGCCTGATATCACGGATGCGTTTGTGTGGGTTTTTGTGGATATGGATCCGTTTTTGGCGCAGTTGAGGGCGCAAACTCAGGAAAGTGTGGCGATCTTGGCACATTTTGGCGTCATGATACGACAGTTAGAGAATCAATGGTGGCTGGAGGGATGGAGTTTTTTGTTGTTAGCGAAGGCATGGGATGTCCTGGACGATGAGCACAAGTTGTGGGTTCAGTGGCCGATAGAGCAGATTGGGTGGATTCCACCCTGAATGAGTCTGTGAGCCGTATTTTAGGCAAGGCGACGAACGGATGGAGGACTTGGTGGTTGTTAGCATTCATTATATTTCATCTTTGCGTTGGATAAGGCGACATGGGCGTTTTGGAGGGTTGTGATCTTAGGAGTTGGCTTTTTGTGTATTGGTCTTTTTTTTCTTAGATGGGCTTATTAGCCATCTCTTTTTTTCCTATCATTTTCGGTTGTGAAAATGAATTCATTCTATAGAATTGAATTGTATATAGAACTTGTCCTAGAATGTCCGTTTCTAATCTTGGCTACGGACTTGAAAGTTACGAACAATATGTTGTCACGTGATGCATCTCTATATTGGGTAGTTAAATCTATGTCAAATAGGTATTTGCAGTTTATGTAGCCAGGGTATATGTGGAGCTCAAAATATCATAACAAGAGTAGGGTTCATAATAGCTATTATCATCTTGATGTAATCAGCTAACCCTGAACATGCTTTTGTTGCATCTCCCCAAATTCCTTTTTATTTTTCAATTGATTTTCCAAAAACGGAAGGATCAAACTGGGCTGTCAATTTACCTCTGTTTGGCCGAATCTGCCACGCAAAAAACCCACGCAGTTCAGAGATCAGCTTCAAAGGAAGATTCGTTCAAATTTATAATCAAATATTAACACAAGCTATTATTTCTACTGCCTATAGTTCAATTAAATAGTATCACGATATAAAATCCCATATTCTTTTTCCCTTGATCTTCATTTTTCATCATCCCTGGCATCTTGGCGCCCCTCAGTTCCCCTGCCACTCATTTGTCCTACAAGGCTGAATATAGTGAAATCCTCAGCCTCGTGACGTGAACTCAACTTTTTTTTTTTTTCAACCAGTGCAGCTGCGTCGTAGCGCACGACTATCGCCGGCACAGACTTTTTCTTCCTCTCGTCATTACTGCCCACCATTCACATCACCCAAGAACCAGACAACACTTAGTAGAACTGGCAATTTTAATTCCTTCGCCAAGCGCTCCAAGTCCCCGTTTTTCATCAGTTAGAGCGCGGCCGCCTAGCATAATACGCCATGGCGATGCTTAGTGATGCCCAGAAAGAAGTCGCAAGGTGAGATACTTCCCGCCCCTCCTGACCGATCGCATGTTTTTACCGCCTCTCTGGTAACCATTCGGTATTCTCATACTTGTTCCGGCGTCCCCGCGCCAGCTCATGCGCCGAATAGCGACCACTGGTGACCACATGCTCGGAAATCAACCGTCTGAATACTAACCGCGTCACTTGTTCCTCGTGATAGTACTCTTGCGCCTGACGATATCCCTTTCAAATTGCGATGCGCCAACTGCAGTAAACTGGCGATTAACGCCTTCCGCTTGCCATGCTGCGAGCAGCCCATTTGCGAGACCTGTATGCCTCAACCTACCCATATACCCCGCCGGCTCATACTGGCGCACCATGCCCATGGCTGAATCCTAACACCGAGATACTATAATAGGCAAGGCGATATTACCGTCAACATGTCCCGTGTGTGAACACTCGCCGCTTTCTGCCGAAGATTGCAATCCACACCGCTCGTTAAGAACGACGATTAAGGTGTTTATTCGCACTGAGGAGAAAAAGCGTGAGAATCTGAAGCCTCGGAAGGTTGAAGAGCCTGTTGCTCCTGCCCCGGCTGCTGAGACGGTGCAGGAAACAGAACAACCAGAGGTTTCAGACACACCCGTGGAGACTACCTCAGGCCCACCAGCAGCACCAGACAACTCAGAGAATACCATATCTGAAGATAAGGTTTCCACTACAGTAGAGTCTTTGGCTGATGCTACCGAAAGCATGGCAGTCAAGGAGAGCCTGGAAGCTCCCGAACCGACATTGGTCAGTCCAAACTACGAGTCGACAGAGCATTTTTATGGAAGGGTGCGCTAACGATGTAAAGATACTACAGGAGGCTGCCACCGACGAACATGTTGTTGAGGAGCAGTCCTCTACTGAAGTCAAAGGCGAAGAAGGCGCTGATGTGGAGGGCTCTGCTAACGTTTCCGCCGTCGAAATTTCTGGTAACGCCGAGGGCGAAAGCCAAGACAACGATGAGCCGATGGACGACGGCGACGATAACGCTACCACCTCCAATATTGCAAACCCGATGGGCTTCACCAACCCGATGCAAATGATGATGGCCATGCAGAACCAAATGGCCGGCGGGTTCGGAGGATTCCCAATGATGGGTAAGTTTCTTAAGATATCACGAGATCACATGTTATGAGCGCTGCTGACACTTTTTATAGGAATGACCGGAATGAACATGGACCCCATGATGATGCAAAACCTATACATGAATGGCGGCTTCAATTCTGGCATGGGCATGAACCCGATGAGCATGGGCGTTGGAGGCTATGGCATGGGATCCAATGATAACTGGAACGATCAGCAACAGTCATGGAGCTTCGGCCAAGATAATTACAATCATGCAAACAATCAAAGCATGGCATCTGGTGACAACGGAAACGGAACAGGGAACGCAAACGGTAGTGCCGGCGGTGCAGGTGGACCGACTGGCGCCTTTGCCAATGGGATGACTGGTAACCGCTTCGGCAATAATGTCAATGACTGGCGTGCAAACAACTTTGGCTACCGCGGCCGTGGTCGTGGCCGTGGCTTCCAGCAAAATAGCTTCAACGGGCGCGGCGGCCGGTTCAATGGAAACTTTGCTGGCCAACAGCAGCAAGCCGGAAACCCGTATTGGCAAGGCCAGTATCCTAATCAAAACGGCAGTTTCAACCAAATGCCTGTGGATCAAATTTCTGACACCATGAACATGGTAACCGGGCCGGATGAAAGTCAAGCTGACTCGGTTACTGGTGGTGAAGCCGGTGATCAAGGACGTGCTGCAGCATTCCCCGCGAATGCGCCCACTGGGCCCAAGTCTATGAGACCTGAAAGTCGAGCAGGGCGCGACTCGGTTGTTGGTAGTCAACATCGCGATGCCCGGAGTAGCTCCCCACGGAAGTCGCGTGGTGGATACCGGGAACGTGATACTTCAGACGTCGGCAGCCGTGAGAGAGACGGAGACACTCATCGTTCTAGGCGCCGCAAACATCGCGATGGTTCGGTCGATAGTCAAGACGGGAGTCAAGACGGCGGTAGCAACGGTCGGCGTCATCGTCACGGCGATGAAAAGGATGGTGATGAGAAGAGAGAAAAGCGTCGCCGTCGAAACCGTAGTAGGAATCGCGAAGGCGCGAAAGATGACAAGGATAAGGATAAGGATAAGGATAAGGTTGACCGCCTGCGATCTACATCTCCTGCAGACTCTAGAAGGTCAGGCCATAGATCCCGGCGAGACCGGTCTCGAGACCGGGACCGTGATAGAGAGCGGGAAAGAGAACGGGATCGTGATAGAGACACCCGCGACAAACATCGCGACGATGACCGCCGGAAATACAGATCTCATCGCGATCGCGATGGTGAAAAGGACAAAGATGACAAAAAAGACCGGTCATCCTCCCGTCACCGCGAGCGTCCTCGTGATCGTGACCGTGATCGCGAACGCGACCGTGAACGGCCCAAAGAACGGCCCAAAGACCGACCCAAAGGTCGTGATCGTGATCGTGAACGTGAACGGGACCGCCCGCGTGATCAGGACAGAGATCGAGACCGTGACCGTCAACGCTCTCGGTCCCGCGATCGTCGCGACAAAGATAAAGAAAAGGAAAAAGAGAAAGAAAAAGACAAAGATCGCCCCGCTCGAGAAAAGTCCACTGCCCCTTCCCTCGAAAAACCTCTCGATCACCCCGGGCGGCGCCAACGCAAACCCAAAGAGGGGAAACCCGCTACCCGCGCCGAGTCGATTGCTGCTGTTGTTAGTGCACTTGGCGGTGAACCGACAGTCGACGCGCATGCGCGGGAGAGAGAGGAACGGAATAGGGAGAGGATGGCGAAGGAGACACAGAGGCGGGCGGGGTTGGCCAGTTTGGTAGGGGGAAAGAGGGGGAGGGAAGATGGAGATGATGGGGGAAGGGGAAGGAGGCGGAAGGGTGGACGAGATGAAGATGGGGATAGACGGAGGGACTGAAGAGAAGGGACAGGACTGGTTAATCGGAGCATGGGATACCCGGAGGCTTTCTGAAGCGAAGAAAATAATTACTACTTGTCAAGTTATATTGGGCTTTACTTGGGTTATTCATAGAGATATATCACAAGGTGACTAAATGGGAGGCCACCCAAATGGAGAAACAGAGTTCATTCTTGGGGAAAATAATCAAGTCAATAATATCGTGATACAGGTCATGAACAAACAAAGAGACAAACGAACAAACAAGCAATAACACTGGCCTCCTCGGCATTCTCTTAACCCACTCCCCCTCCCCATCCCACTTCGATGCTGCCCTACAATTATTGATCCCCTTAACAAGCACAGCTATCCTTCGCCTCAACCGACCCTCCCGTCAAATTCACCCGAGCCTCCTCGCCCCCGCCAACTCTCTGTCCCGCCCTCCCGCTCTTCAAACTCGCCTCCGGAATCCCCTTTGCAATCTCTGTAAAAACTTCCTCAACCATCATTCCCGTCTTTGCACTCGTCTCGAAAAATAACAGCCCCTCATCCTTGGCATACTCCTCCGCCTCGGCCCTCTCGACCTTCCGGGCCCCCTCTTCGCCATCGTCGCCCTCAGATGTCTCTGCGAGATCCAGTTTGTTACCAACAAGGGCAATGACAATTCCTGGAGACGCCTGCCGTTGCAACTCGGCAACCCAGTGTTTCGCTTTGACGAGCGATGATGCTTTGGTGAGATCGTAGACTACAAGAGCGGCTTGGGCGTTGCGGTAGTACATTGGGGCCAATGAGGCGAACCGTTCTTGGCCGGCGGTATCCCAGATTTCGAATTTAATGGTGCGGGAGGGCAGGTTACACTTTTGAGTGAGGAAGGCAGCTAAAGAACGATGTTAGTGGGGGATGTGAGGAGGGTGGAGAGCACCGAGACTTACCGCCAATGGTGGGTTCTTTGTTTTCCTGGAAGTCGTCATTGACGAAGCGAAGGACGAGAGAGGACTAGATAATAGGTTAGCGGGATGAGACGTAAGTGCGACAGGTGGAATTGACGGACCTTTCCGACGGCAGCTTCGCCGAGGAGGACCAGCTTAACGCTGCTGCTAGGCTTGGTGTTATCGGCCATTGTGTTGGGTGGTATTATTGTGATGTGCGACGATAGATGGTGATTGTTTGAGTGCGCGCAGATGAGATTGTTACGAGGGTGCGGGGTTGTTAGCCGTGTGTTGGAAATTTAGATATCTGGTAGATGAAGCTCCGATATCTTAGTTAGAGTGTGTAGAGTATAGTGTGGTTCGTGAGGACAAGTTAGAAATCCGATCAAGGCTTTGGAGATACAAGTCACGTTGTCTTGTTAAAATGAAGCCTGTGGTGATGCTAGCGATAGCTTCAGATGACGACGCTTTGCGCAAAGGACGGGGTTTTCTTTCAGATAAACTACGCAAAGTGAGCTAAAGAAGGCAAATATAGAATTCTTTCTGGTATAAAATATCTGACGAGAATGAAGATTCAACTTGAAGGGAGATCACAAAATGAAAACAATCGTATTGTTGTCTCAAGGGCAAAAATGGGCGCAGTCAATATCCGATTTCAGAGATTCATTTACCTTCACATCGCCTTACTTAAGCAATCGCTACCCAGCATTGCGGAATGCCAGGGAAGCAAACCACTCCCAGGCTGCGATATATCATTTGGCAGGTGTTAGGAAATATTCTGACACCTGCCAGAGCTGCCAACCTTGTAACCCCACAAGGTTTTCTCGTGATACCAAATGACGACGGCATAGGCGCATTGGGAGGGAAAAAAGAAAGAAAAAAAAGGATTTGGCGACTGTTATTCGTTCATTTTTTTTAAAAAAAAAATCTTGATCGCGCCCTCGCTTCCTAAGAACAATATGGCTGCTTCAGGAATCAGAGGTCTCTCCTCAGCCATGAGGACAATGTCCCTCCAGTCCTCCGTACGTCCCGATATCCGCCACCTCCCCCGTCTCGGACTATATGGCTAACCTACCCTTCAGACCCGGACTATGGCCACCACCGCCGCCCCTGCCACCACATACACCACCCGTAAGTTTCCACACTTGCCGTCATTCCCACCTCCCCCTCAACTCCATCCACTTAATTAACTAACGTCCCCCTCTAGACGTCCCCCTAACCATCCACGCCTTCCCCACCCTCGAACCCATTTCCCTCGAACAATGGTCCTCCAAGCACCTCTATGTCCCCCTCCGCCGCGACATCCTGCACCGCGCCGTTGTCTTCGAAGCCGACAACACCCGCCAAGGTACCGCGTCCACCAAAACTCGCTGGGACGTCCACGGTTCCCATCGGAAGGTTCGCCCTCAAAAGGGATCCGGTCGTGCCCGTGCCGGTACTCGCCAGTCGCCTATTTTCCGTGGTGGTGGTGTTGTTTTTGGCCCGCATCCTAGGGATTTCGGGACGGAATTGACGAGGAAGGCGTATGATCAGGCTTGGCGCATGGCTTTGAGTTATCGGTATCGGAAGGGTGAGTTGGTGGTGTGTGAGGATGGGATGGAGTTTTCTATGCCGCAGGATTTCTCGGCTTTGAGGACAGCGGGATATTTGGAAGATGAGTTGGTGGAGGGGTACCTGAGGAAGCAGGCTGTGCAGTTGGTTGAGGCTCATGGGTGGGATAAGAATAATGGGCGGACTTTGTTCATTACGGAGTCTGAGAGACCGGGGTTGTCCGAGGCAATTGGCCACGCTGGCGATCACGGCAAAGTGCTGGAATACGAAGATGTTGATGTCAAGAATCTGCTTGAGGATGGCCGGGTGGTTATTGAGAGAGCGGCGCTGCGAAGGCTTATGGAAGAGCATTCCAGTGACTTGGATAGCCGGATCTTCATCAACGGCCAAAAGGTTACTGGGCCGCCAGTCGGTGAGAGAGTTTTGGGTTAAATTGATAATAGGATATATGGAAGAGTATGGGCTGGGGCTGGGGCTGGGGCTGGGAGTTCCCCGGGATCGAGTGCGGGCAAGAGCCGGACAGATCCCGGGTGTGTACACATAAAACCACCTTGATTGATAGCGGGATAGACCGTTATTGCTGTACTGAATATACGTGTAAGATATAGTGTTATCATCAGTCTGACAATTATATGTCCGTGCAACATGGCAGAGGGAAGTGGCGCTGTTTGTTTTGCATAAGACGGATGGGCTCAAAGCTTGTTTGCGGATGTTTCAAGGCCCAGTAGACGTCGATCATTGATTGTGATATAAGCCTCGATTATATGGTGGAGTGGGAGTGAAGTTTAAAGACATGAATTGTGATGCATACAGTTATATTGAATGGTGGCGATAGTCTTAATGTGGTAAGGTTGTTCGTATATTAGATATTCGAGATACGGTTCATTAATTTAATTGGCATTTAAGTAATTATTCAGTCGCTAGTGGTATCAATATCCCACTAAGCTCCAGAAACCGCCAATTCAACAATCCATACTATCAAAAGTCCGTAAATAAGTCCGTCGGCTTCTGTCCGTGGAGACGAGCCTTCTCTATCATCATGTCAATCATTATCAAACATAGGAAAGGAAAACAAAAAGAAAAGAAAACCAAATATCCCAAAGCCCATATATCCCAGATTATCATCAAAAAGGTCCCACTAAACTCCCTAAACTCCAAACACGCTCACCCAAAGACTGCCATTCATCTTCTTACGGCCCATATGGTGACATCCCCGCCATCACCTGCCCCATCGGCATCCCCATTGTCATGCCCACCGTTACTGGCACACCCGACATCTCCATAGGCATCGTCCCCGCCATCGACATGCTAACCGCCATCTCCTGCGGCATCACCACCGGTGCCCCCATAGTCATCTCCGACCCCATAGTCATTGCCGGGTATCCAGGAGCCACTGATGCATCAAGCATACCATGTGCCGTTGTGACGATAGGCATACCCGAAGCGCCACACACGGCAGGCCCCGTGGTAACCGGATGGGGAGGCGCGTAATGCATCGCGGCAGGAGGCATAGTGCCTGGCATCATAGGAGGTGCTACCTGGGGGGGCATGCCGTGAGGAAGGGTGTGTTGTGGCATTTGGTGGGCAGCCATAGTGTGATGAGGAAGCATGTGTGGGTGACCAGGAGCCATATGTATCGAGAGGGCTTGGTTGATCGGGGAACCGTGAGGGTGCGGGTGCATGTGAGCATGGCCATGTTGGAACATTTCAGGCTGTTGTCTAGTAGCGACTCTCCTCGCCTCCATTTGCAACCAAGTATCGATGTTGGCATCTTTGCAGTTAGTGTGCTCCATTAACCGGTTCTTCATCTCGCCGAGTTCTGCCTCAAGACCACCGAGCGTCGCATGCAGAACTTGATTCTGCGATGCCAGCGCATTCGATTGAGCCTCCATATCGTGAACCCACTTCTTCTTCTTCTGCCGACACTTGCTCGCCGCCACCCTGTTTCTCTCCAAAAACTTGTTCCGCTTGTTATGGTTGTCTTCCCCTGACATGGATCCCGAGGACGTCCCCGGTGTCTGGCCTGGATACCCACTCTCTTCGAAAACATTTTCCGCCGACGGACCCGATGACTCCACTGATTCCTGTCTCGACATCTCTATGGTCGTGTATTCGTTCGCCGAGGTCGTGGATTGCGGGGTCACTGCGCTGTAGGCGGCAAGGTCAAACTCGCCAAGGCCGTCGTCGCCGAATTGGAAGTCGGCGGGGGCGTAACCAGAAATGACAGCGGGGTTCACGTAGTTGTGAGATTCTTGATGGTAATCGTGGGATTCGTACTGTTGGTAAGGGCCGTCGTTGGTGATTGATTGAGCCATCGATTGAAAGACAACTGACTATTGGTTGACTATGCGGGCTTCAGGGATCAAAGAGACTCTGAAGCTCGCGATAGAGAAATAAACATAAAAGAAACGCGAGTAAGAAAGTGTTCGATGGGAGCAAAAAAGAATTTGCAATGATTTTCAAAAATCAAGTAGGCGCTGCTACGACAAAATGTTGTTGGGAAAGAGCGCCTAAAAGGGTAATTGTTGATTATTATGCGCCGCAACAGCAAAAGACAAGAACCAAATCTTGTATACTGGGCCAAATAAGAAGAAGCTCCAGGTAGATGGAAAGAAACGGCAAAGATGGAATCAAGCACGGAGCTTGATATTACAAGAACGAATATTGAGCCAAAGAGAAACAGTAACTGTAAGAGCCAATATCTCAAACGGAGAAACTCTTGGGTGACTAGTACGGAAAGTAGGTGGATGAGGAGAGCAATACCAGTAATAGCAATAGCTCGTGTGGTAGTTCTGTGTGGTAGCTCGTGTGGATAGACAACGTGAGGACAACAAGAGGTTGTATGCAATAACAGCAAGATATAAGTCAATGATCTAATCAAGTAAATACTAATTAGTTCAGATGATCATGGTATGAGAGACTCCATCGCCCAACAGACTCGGGAGGGCGGGGAGCCCTCGGGTTTTTAAACCGGGAGCGGAATATCAGATAGTGTCGTCCCTAGTGTGCGTGACGGCCAGTGACAAACTACCAAGTGGGCTGGGTGTGTATATTAGGCGTCATTCTCTGGCCAGGGGTGTGTGGCATTAGGAACCAGGGGTGTGCATACATAACACCATCTAGAAGATAACCCAGACGGATGCAGTTTTGAAAGGAAGGAGACATGGGGATGGAGCAGATCAATATTGCCCATGAAGCCAGCCGGCCATGGTGGAGCATCGAGAGGGAGACAGAGAGAGGTGCCGAGAGAAAGAAAATAACAGGCGGCGGTTGGACAATTGCAAATTTCAAGCATGGTGGAAGAAGGCGGTGATGGAAAAGGGAAGATGGCGATGTGGAGACGTGGAGACGTCAAAGTCAAGTAAGACATGAAGACTGGGTTCAGAGTAGGAGAGATAGTGAAGGGATAAACTTACGCTGTGGAGCGAATGTTTTCAAGGTGACAGCTTTTCAAATCAGTTTTCTTTCTGTGTTGAAGAGAGGAATGTTGTGATTTGCTTCAAAACCAAAAAAAGAAAAGAAAGATTAGATGATGTAGATGTCAAACTTTAGCGGGATCTTTAGCGTATATTAAGCTTCTAGCCCAGCGGTGACAGAATAAGAATAATTAGAAGTTGTGAAGTTAAGTTAGATATATCAAGAAAGAGCATGTAAGTAGTTAAGCTGTTCAAGATGAGGATGTATATCAAACAGTAGTCGGAAGAGTACGGAGGACATGGAGACATATATACGGCTTCCAGTCAATGGGGGACCACATGCTACTTGTACTCGGGTTACTCTCTACTTTCTGTAAGGCACGATCAACGGAGGCTCTTTTCCTGCAACGTGAATATCGGAAGAGACACGGGCGGTCGATGGGCAGTATGTAGTAAGTTCACTAAGAGGGCGTGGGAATTAATGGATGGGATTTACATCATAGACCACGTCGGACGGGCTGAGATAAACTCAGCTTTTTTTTCTGTTCTTTTTATTTGGGGTTTCTTTTTTGGTTTTTTAGAAAAAAAGATAATAATCATAACGAGATTATATATCAGATATTTATTCTATGTTCCTAATTTGGGAGAGCTACATATGGAACGGGGACACATTTAGAGAGAGAGAAAAGAGAGAAAGCATGATGAATCCGGGATTGATACATGATTAGGTTTGAAGAGACAGAGAAGCGGCGGCTGGCGGCATGGGAACAAACAAAAAGGTAAAAAGGCCCATCAAAAGCCGAGAAACGAATATGGAAAATAGAAAATACCAGGATTAAATTTACTCTTTTATATATCTCCCTTGTTAGACACCCCGCCAAACACCTTGTTCCCCTTCAATAATTAATTAAATTCACTGTTTTTTTTTATTTCCTTTTTTATTTTTCTTTTTACCTCTCCTAAAACAGCAACTATCTTCACCATCGGTGTGCTGTGTGTATGTGTGTGTGTGTGTGCGTGCGTGTTCATGTTTGTGCTTCTCTAATCCTCACATGTAACTTCTCAAACAAAACCCACAATATATCAACTAGTACAACAGCCCACGAGTGACACGCCCTACCATCTATCTCTGACCTTACACAGGGCTTCCAGTAACCAATAGTTCCCGCAATAGTCCCCGCCATCCCAATGCCACCGACATCACTAACTCTTGACGCCGAGGGCTACACTCAATGCTACCGGAAGGCCATAAGGCCACATTAACAATGCGATGGATGATTCGTTTACTACTTGGGGATCCCTCAACTAACGTCTTCTAAATAACCGCCGGCAGTTGGTAGCTTCGACCAATTGTGCTTATCCGTCGTTGATCCCAAGGGCGATACAGTTGTATATGCACTACACCAATGAGATGAGGCGGTTCGATCTAACAACTAGGATATGCTAAGATTATGCTAGCTCGCAAGATACTTACTTCTCTGTCTCTCTTTGTGTGTGTGTCTCTCTCTCTCTCTCTCTCTCTCCCACCCATTCCCAACTGTCTTCAAACTATCGCCCTTCAATATCTCTTGCCCATCCCTCCACCAAGTAACCCAGTGCCTGCCAGCATAGCCAGCTACGGTCATAAGTCTATATACACACATTATTTTTATTGCCCCATAATTATTTACCCTTCCTTATAAGAAAGCACCACGACCTTGTCAACGTTGGCTTGCGACAAAAGACACAATGCCAATCTATGACGCCCACTGAGAAAACATCGAGAAAACTGCTACTCATAAATGGCCGTGTAGTTCTCGGTGAAAAAAAGCTGACGACAGTAGGAAGATGAAGAAGCCAAAGAGTTGGCGAGGAGCTATGGGCAGTTGTGTGTACTACGAGACAACATGTAACAGAATGAAGACGAACGGAGACGAATAGAGACAAATGAACAGCCCGTGAGTAACTTTCAGCATAGAAGGATCCTGTTTTACTCAGGTCTTGATAGCTGAACTGTAACGTGACGATGCTCGGGACTAATGGCGAATGTCATCTGAGAAGGGAAATGACGATATGACGACTGGCGGTAGTCGGCTTTGTCTATTTTGATATTGCAAAGCAGATTTTTGAGAGGATTGAAGAGACGAGGTTGAGCTGTATAAGGAAGATTACCGATCAAATGTTTTCTCCCGTCCAGTAGCGAGGGAGAAGGGAAGAGAAAAGAAATTAATATATATGTCTTTATTACTCAGCATCTATCACGACCTGTCAACCAGGTTCCACCGTATTGTCATGGTTCATGAAACAGTCCCAGTCTGCCCAGTCCATACTCCATTCCCCACATGGACACGAACCCTCTTCCCAAAATGCCCACTCACTCACCTTACCGATACATTCTTATTGTTCTCGCCCTCCAAACCATCACCTTTCCCCTCCCCATCCAGCAACTTTCCAGTCGATCATCATTACCACGTTCCCACCCACGCTCACGTCCTCGCCCATGCCCCGATGACCTCACAGCTCCCTCTTCATCTCCATCCATCTCCATCCACCGCCCCTCCCCAACCCACAAGTCCCCCAAGTACCCATTATTCCCACCATCCACACCATGGCCCATAGTCATGACGTCACCCTCTGCATTACTGGAGCCACCATCCTGTCCCTACATCCAGGAACCCACGATGTGCAAGTGGTCTTGGGTCAATCTAGAACGCAGTCGAGATTGCCAAGTGGGAGTTGGTCTTTTGTTCTAGACTGGTTTGCTTGCTAGCTATCGGGATAGCGGACGTGGGGATAACACGGGGGTGAGTCGGTTGGCGCGGCTAGCTAAGCGGCAGAAGTGAAAAATGATGGGTAGCGGTATATCAACAGCCGATGTGGTACCTGAACCATTAACTGGTGATGATAAGATATGTCACAATATAATCTTGATTGCTTTGTTGACTGGTAGCTTTTAATGAAACTTTGCCATTCATTCCAAACTAGCTTGTGACTATTATTTAGGGTCTGATAGGGTTCATGATACACATTACATTCACCCCACGGCTGATATCACACGAATCCCAAACATAAAATAAAGAAAATAATCTCAAGACATCCTCATCCACACCAAATATAACATGCCACCTGACCTGTTTTCTTATTACCTACTTTCCGCCCACCAAGTATTTCTGCCAACCATGAATCGGAATCAACTCGTCCGTGGAACCTCTCAGCCGAAGCTACTATTTGTTGACTTTGGGATACATGAATTGCATAGTGGACAGTGGTCCTAATAAAGTACTTTGGTTGCCACCCATTGTACTATCAATTATACTTGGTATATGTGAGAGACCAACCAGACAACGGACGGGCGATGGACATGTGCTCCGTACTGTCCCACCAGCATGACTTATCACATGAGCCTTGTTGGATCTACAATAATATTATTTAGGCTATGTTTTTGATTTATTGACACCCCAGCTTAAATTATTGGAGACACGACCCAAGGACATAGCAGTGTCTTTGAATGCCAAATAATGATTGATTCCTTCGCGGGTACCCGCCCAGCTGGATAATAGAACGAATTTTGGATACCAACTCAACATATACACTGTGAGCTGCTCCCCAAAAGTCCGCAACATGTCATCCTTCCTTTATTGAAATTACATAACTTAGTGATGGCACACATTGACTGGGGACGTATGCACCAAATTGCGTAGTCCATCTGCGTACGATAAAATAACTGATCAATAGTGAAAGTCATGAGCTTTCGACCAAGAGAAGTGATTAACTGGCCCCATAGGGTGTATCAATCGTCAGATCTGAACCATTCCATATGAAACCTGTGGGATACCCCAACTAACTGGTGTCTATAACAAGCTTGCGACGACTCTCGGCACAGCTGACCGAACTTATGAGGCTAGCTTTTCCGCTAGTCAACCCAGCTCTAGCCATTAAGATCGCTAGCTTGGGAGGGAGGTTCCTAATGTTTCTTCTCTGACTGAGAATAGGAAGGAGAAAAGCAAATCTCTACTGGTCAGATATCTACTGGAGGTTGTGACTATTTGGGTATAGTTTCTAATATTCTAACATCTGACACAGAGAAACATATATCACATGTCAAGGCTTCCTAGGAAAGAAAAAAAAAAAAAAAAACTCACCAACAAATAATATAGGAAAAGAAAAATAACAGAAAAAAAATTAAAGAAAAACAGACACCTCATGGCGTGTCCTGACTGGCCACATTTCATGACTCGTACTGCATAGCAAGACCAGCTGGCCCGGCCATTTACTCATCTTTTCCCTTCGCTTGCCCAGCCCCATTCCATCGCTGCGGGACGCGATGGAATCTTTTAGAACATAAAGTCTGGGGAAGTCCAGTACTCAGCAATTCTACAGTTAGGAACTTATAATGTCATACCGTGACCAATTTAGTAAATGATTCATGTACTGATTCATGTACATGCGGGTTGCCTGACTGAATAATTGGTTGTGTGATACTGAGTCTTTTGTATTTCTATTGTCCAAAATGAATCAAGTTTGGTCACTGGAGTTTGACGGTAGTGATGAAAGTTTGTATATATATAATTTATTACTGATGGAAACCTTTATGACGTCAACAATATAAGCTTGATAAAACCTTAAGTTAGACTATCAATATCCAAAGCCCCTTTGATGTCATAGGCCACTAATAGCTCCGACAACGAGTCAGTTACAAAATTTGGGGCTCACTACAACAAGTTAGTTAACTCCAACCCAGGCCCAATAATCACCGGCTATCAAATGTCGACGTTCCCGTCAAACACGGGATCCAAATGGACTTTCAACTCACATTGACAGTTCCACGCAAATAAATGTAACACACAACGGCTAAACTTCCCACCCGACCCCCATTCTCCATTCTCTCTCCCCAACTTGCGTTCCTTTACCTTTCCCCCTCCTCACCCGTCCGTCTTGTGCCAACTCTCACCTTCTGCCCACAAAAATCCTCTTACTCTCGAGACAAAATCAGGAAAAAAGGAAAAAGGAAAAAGGAAAAAAAAAAAAAAAAAAAAAGAAAACCACAGAAAACAAACCCGAAAAAAAATGAAAGATTTAGCGGTTCCCTCTCCTGGCCCAATCAGGCAACTTGACATCGCCCGATTACCCTTTTTAGACAAACTTGCCAATTCCACCAAATAGGGAATGCACGGGCCGAGTTCATAGGTTTGGAGTGGATCAGACGAGGAAGATGGATAACATATAGGTGGCTAGGGGCGCTGTAAGGCGAAGGGGTGTGGGTTTGAAGAGGGTGATTGAGAAAAATTCAAGTGATTAGTGATTAGTAAATATATTTCTGTTTCTTTTGGGGGAGTAGAGGTGATTAGTGATTATATTAGGCGACTGACTCGTGTTTTCAGGGGAGGCATTGCGGGGGGAAAAGAGCAGTTGATTTATGAAGGAAATGACGTCGGTGAATAAGCGGGAAAAAACAGTTAGTTGGCCTTTAATTCTCCCACAAAAGGAGAAATAGTGAAAACCCCCCCCCCCAACGTAAAAACAAAGTATATTGTAGTCTTCAGTCCTTACTCCTTATTCCTTAGCCCTTCTTCCTTGGCCTTACAAAGAGACTTGCGCCTCTAGCTCCACTTAGACAACACAAAATCAAGATTCTAGAATTCGATAATTACAACTCTCAATAATCCACTATCAGCTTGCTTCAGTCGATCCCATCCCAAAGATCAATCTAGACCCCAACCCACAGTCATGATCAAAAAGTCCAGCCCAGTCCATATATCTTACCCACCATCTCAGCCATCCCTCACATGTAAACCCCAGAAAACAGAAGAACGAAGAAGATAAAAGAACCAGCTCACTACGCCAAAATCGAGGCCCCATCACAGAAAACTCGTACAACGAACATTGAACATTAAACAACCCTTGCCTACCGACTATCCGACACAAGGCACTATATACCGATATCCTAGCCGAGCAATCAGCTAGTCCTGATTAGGCAACTATTTTGAAAGTGACAATGCTCACGAGGCATGAGGTTTGCCGCAGCCAATTGAGGAGATGCCATTGGTGCAGAGCTGCGGGCGGCCATATTAATTGATCCCCACGTACAACTTGGCTGATAGAGGACAAGGGCTTGGCAATCATGAAATGGTACCTATTTGGAGACAGAGAGGAGAGACAGGTAAGATATGATTCTATGTCTAGGATCTGCATAGCCAACAGGCCCTTCAGCATAACCAAGAATTGTTATAAACGCAAGCGCGACAACGGGTCGGAATCATCCCCAACTGACAATGTGCAATATATCCGATCCCCTCACAGCTTTGCTTGTCCCAGTCCATCACAGGCTGTCACGGACCCCAGGAAGCGTCTCAGCATTTACACTAGCAAACTCTTATGCAATGATGGTTGTGCGGGTACGGGAACAAACTGAATCAGTAGGCATTTTCGGTATCTGGGACAATGCTAGGGATTTCGAGATAACTGAGGATAGCGATGTGGACCCTGAGGTAAGATTTTCTGAGGCGTTTGCTTATGTGAGTGATGGGGTAATAAGATGGACATTATGCAATGGAGGATATATGTGGGGGGATGAGGGGATTGTGGAAATAGATAGTATAAGTTAGCAAAGACTCGTTCTGACGAAATAGGTAATCTTGGCACTTTGACACCGGCGATAGGAAGAGGAAATATCGGTGAAACCAACAGCTAACTACTTCTCATGATATCAAAGGACCTTACCGTTATGCTAAGCTAATAGTGTCTTGTAACCCACAAAATAATCCCATTCATCAAACTCAATATCCACCATTAGATAACTCCATCCTCAAATCCATTCCCCAAAATCAGGATAAATCCCCCCAAGGTAACCCCCGATCCCAAGTCTGATGGTAACGTTATTCCCCGGCGGTTTCCCGGACCTACCGATATCCATAACCAACCACAAGTATATGCTTTCCTGTCTCTCTGTCCGTCTCCTAGTTCCTCCATCCTTCACCCCTTGCCCATCGGAAGCTCCCAAACCTCCTAAGCCTCCCGATTTTTTTTTGACTGACTCGCCCCCTAGTTCCAACCAACCACACCACACCATCTAGACTCCTCATGCACAATGTACCTAAGTAAGCCTGCCTACATGTCTTCATCCTACTTCCAGGAAGCCCTGTCGCCTTTGTTGCCCTGCTTCCGTTTTCCCAGCTCGTCTATCTGCCTGTCTCTCACATGCCACGTCTGCTGAACTGACGAAGTAATAATCCGCAGACGACAGCCCAAGCCAAAACCAAGCCAAAATAGCTCTTTTCATGCCCTTCTCGTCCGCCCACCCCTCTCGCTTTCCCAAATGCTGTGCTGACGCTCCGACGGGGAGCCAACCCCATTTGTTTAGCAATTTGAATTTTCACTAAAATAGTGATCAAGTTTAGCTTAATAGGGAAATGAAAAAAAAAAAATTACATAGCGTTGGATCCCGGACGGGTGGATGGTGGTAGTTGGGCTGGTAAATTGGTCTATTGGGCCGTGGGTACGAGTCAGTTGATGGGTCGTGAAGCCACACCGCCACGCTCTGTGGCGATATGGTGTTTAGCATTCAATTGGTAGATGGGTTGAATCGATAGTGGTGGGATGATTTACGGCAAGTTGGAAGTCTAATGAACCGGTCAGATGTGATCTTTTCGGCTTGGATATACATGTGATACTTTGTTGAATAATGCATATTCATTTCATATCGGGAATCTCAGGTCATAATCACCATCAAAAGCTGATGTTCTAGATTTCATGTCCATGAGCTTGATCCACACTCGCTTCCCATTCTATTCGAAACAGACCACTCATAACCTAGTCACGAACGAGTCAGCTTAGTCTTCAAATACCCGCTTCTGATTGGACCATCAGTTCACCCTCACGCGTAATCACTTATTCCTTTTCCCCACTATATTTTTATTTTATTTCTTTATTTGTGATCAAAAAATCCAACATGGATCCCTAATATTTTCCCCCTCTGTTCCAAGGTTGTGATTGGCTGAGCTATGACTTATCGTGCGAGTCAGTTGCCTTGTTTCAAGGAACTTGAGTTTAACAGAGGAATTTCATAGTTTCGGTGGTTGATACTTGACATCTCAACTCAATCCCTAGCATAATATATCAACATTATGTCTAGATTGACACTATCTATGCCTGTAAAATTTCATACTCTATCGATAGATACCATGTATGTCCATATTCATCTTCCCAATGTCTCACATATCTCTTGATCCCATACATAATACCCGTTTGAACATGTCCACCTCCAAAGCCCTCTACCCAAAGTCCTCCACACTGACCAAATTGAAATCCCCCAACATGCCACCTTCGGAGATCCACCCATTAACTCCGTCAGCACTTTCTGAGCACTTTCTGCCACACCCTGCTCCCCCATATCCAAGCTCACCGCCTTTCAAATTCCCCCCACCCAGTTTTAGTTCATCGTTCTAGGATCTCTTCGGAGGGAGCACTAAACCCACTATAAGCTGTCCAATACCTTCTGTAATTACCCGGCAAGCCAATCGCCTATCCGCTCCATCGCAGCCTAACAAGAACCCAACTTCATCCCTAGTTTCCACCCCTTGTACCAAGTATCACGTCTTATCCTGTCCTCAGTTCTCCTCCCTTCTGTTCCATTCTGCCCTGTCTCTGGTGACATCCCCAATTGTACCGTCCGTTAGCCCCATTCCTAATTACACGCAACCATTGACCCCACCCAGCTGCAGACCCGAGTGGCGATAATCAACACTGCCTCCCCCCCGCTCGCTCGCATAGCACCTGCCCTTTTACCATTAACTCGGTGATTCCCTGGACGGCGGTGAATTGGCGTCAGGTCAAGGGGCCCCGGGGCGATGGATGCGGAGACAAATGGGGGGTACCGCAGCCTTTACCGTGCGGTAGGGTTCAGCTGGGAGTGTATGCTGATGAATTGGGTAGCTGAATCTTAGGTTGGGTTTGTCGGGTGCAGAAGCCTAGGGCCTGGATGGCCATAAGCGATATCATCGCGGCAAAGATGACTTCTTTGGGTCTGATTAAGCTTGCCAGGCTTTGAACATTTGCCTAACACGGTGTCCATATGTATATTGTAGGTGTTGCCAAGTAGGTACTCCGTCGATCTGGTTGTCGAGACCCGAAGGACTCTTATCTGTTGTGAAATGATAGAATCCACGGGTTAACGCCCGGGGCTGCATAATAGGGACAGGATATGGTTGTACGGTGTATCGGGAATGTGTTACATTAATGTATTAGTACTATTCTCGAGGCTTCCAATGAACACTGCTCGCTCTTCGGGGGCGCTTAGGATGCCTATGTCTCGAATCATATCACGATGAGCGGCTGTCAAAGAGAACTAACGTATCGAAATATTTAAATGAGGCCTTCCAAATCCCCCTTTGAGACACCTGGTCCTGATCACAAATCCATTTCTGCAATACTTCCATTCACACTGTTCTCAACTGCAACTTAGTCCCGTACAGCTTTCCTGATGATTTAGCCCCCGTTCAATAACTGTTGTCACTTACCAAGACTCACTTATCGACGTCCTTGTCTTAGACATCAATCCTTTCGTAAATAGTTTCTAACCTGTGATTATCTATGCACCGTCTGGAGAAGCTTCGGATACATATACAGGGAAATATACGGAACTAAATAAAATCACAAAGTCCCATGCAATATGCTCAACCAACCACTTGCTTTCTTCAAGACAAGTCCATGTTCTATCCTGCTGTTTGCCACTTTTGACTGGGATTGAAAATCAATATCAGCCTGGGAAAACCTTAATCAAGCCTAAATTTCAGGTTATTCTCCAAGTTGTGTCTAAACCTTCACCCATGGACGTCATGTCTAGATCGTCAACGGTATCTGGTATCCCCCGTTTTCAAACTAGAACCCGCCATCTTGGGCTGGCCTAGCAAAACTTACCTCATTCAGCCATAACCTTCACCGCTGCCACTCACGCCGCCACCTCGCTCTCATCCCATACATGCATACTACCCTCACTTAATGGTCATCCCAAACAAGTAGAACCCACAAAATCCCGCGGTCCCTCTAAAACCTCCCCACTACTTACCATACCCTCACGATCCGAAGCTACTTACCATACCCCCACAATCCAAACCCACTCACCTCCGTCATGTTCCTCGATAATCCTCGAATAATACATCGCAATCTAACAATTCCCAATCTGGTAATATCTTTCAAGCCCACCCACTTGTCAATCCCCACCCACCCATACTTTGACAAGAGATAGGGTGGGTCCTATAGTGCGGGGTCTATAGTGGGGCCTCAGGGTTCCTTATGGAATCTCGGCATCTATGACGAGGGTAGCAGGTTTGGAAGTGAAAAAGGCCGAAAGGTCAATGTGAAAGACAAGGCTTGGCGGAGCGATGGCAGGGTGCGGAGCAAGGAATGGGTCTGCGGAGATAGGCAAGCGGGGAGTGGATAGGAAGTCGACCGAAGACATCAAAGTACGAAAGCGGACTGTGAATAACGGCTGTGATTATCGGGAAGTCGAGGGCGTTGGAAGCTACCAAGTGAGGGTAGTTGCTCATTGGAGTTGTCGTTGACTGTAGGGGGCAAACGTGGCGTCGTCGGGGCTGGGAAAATAACTCTGTGTGGCTAAACAAGTGCACGGCGCACACAAGGCTTTACCATAATGTAGACAAGTATTATGCGTGCGATCTCTTCGCTGGTCTTATGATGTCATCAACATCATCAACACCATCAACACACAAGTACCTACCTACCCACAAACCCACCCAATCCACAAATCATCCTCCCGTCCCCAGCCGCTCGTTAATCTTCCGTTCGCCAACTCTTCCCCATCTGTCATAATCATAATCACCATCCAAACACTCCCCTCGCTCTCAATCCACTGCTCCATCCCTACCCACCATGTCGTCATCCCCCAATAATAGCCGCGGATATCGAATTCCATAGAATTCCCTCCTTTCCCGCAAATGATTACACAACACAAAGGGGCCGCATTCCCCCATCCTATCGGGTATTCTCTTGGCCCCAATACCTGTCCTGCCCGACACTCCCCCACCCCTCACAGTTGACCCTTCCGCCATGTACCCGTTGCATCCCTCTCCACCCCATCCGTCAGCTGCAAGCCCATATAACCGTTATGCACAGTGACATCATGTCTCCCAATTCGATAACTCTTCGTAACGATAGCCAAACCCAACATATGATTCAACGATGCATATGTAACCCTATAACAAACCCTTGTATCACGTGATGACCACTCAACGCGTCGGCGCGTGAGGACCCACAGCATTGGTGGGAATAGAGGACCGTCGACACATCTGGGAGCTGACGTCTACTTGACATCACAATCAGGAACAATTGAGAAGACAAAACAACGGTATGTTCAATTACAGTGTGATATTCTAGTGCAGGGCCACGGATGTGACAAGCGTTGTCCACGCCCCTTGGTGGGGTGGCAAGCCTGAAGACTGGAATTGGGTTTATAGGGGTGGTGCCATGGCATTGCATCGTGAAGACAGAGACGGGCGGGAGGATCTGTGGGTGAGGGATTGCGGATTGTTAACAAGGGAGTCTATATAGACGACAAAGCTAAAGCTACCCTATGATAGATTTCTGTTCATTTGAGATAACGATTAAGCGCCATCATGTCTGAAAGCCACGTCTCAACGCCCCGGGTTACCGCGCCCTATCTTGAGCAGCACGTTAACCAAAACGTCATCTTGGTCGGCAAGGTTATTGAAGTTCGTGGGGAGACGGCAATGGTCGAGTCGGATGGGATGGTTACTGTCACGTTGACTATGGTAGGTTATCCGGAGGGTGGAACAGCCGGGTCGGAGCAGCACAAGGACTAACGGAGGATGTTTATAGGACACTGTGCTGATTGCGGGGAACGGCGCGCATTTGATTGGAAAGGTTCAGCCCGATCTGTCGTTGAAAGTATTGAGTGCATCGGACCTGGGAGCGGACGTTGGTAAGTAAACGGAACTTCGGTGGACCAGAAGATGAATGATGATTAAAGTGCTAACTGATGAAAGATTATACCATGTATCAGAATGTTGTGCAGGCGACACATAACATCAAGAGCATCTTTGTTGTTTAAAGGGAGAGGCATCAAGAGGAAATGAAGGGAAGAGGGCTGCCGTAAGGAGGGCTACTGATACTTTAATATTTATTGAATATACTATATTTACTACTGCCATGACTGCTATTACTCCTACTACGTCACTTCCATATTAATACCATAAACCATCAATTTCATAGCCAACTCGCGATCCTCGCCACAAACGTCATTCTCTCAAACCCTCCAGAACCCAACCCGAATGCCGATTCCTATTCGCAATCTCCTCAATGACATCACATCCTTAACGGCCCCACATCTCCCCGCATTCCCCACATGTTTCCGCCGTACCGTTTATGTATGCATACTTTTGGTCTACCCGAGACCCATATGCTGTTTCGGCGGAATGGAGTTTCAGCTGGGATGGTTGTGGGGGTGTTACATTGGGGCTTGCTGGCTTGTGAAGAGAGAAGTGCGGATGGGTGGATTTGGTATTTATGCAGGTGTAGGTGGGGTATTACGTCATGGGGTGAAGTGTCAGATATGCGATTTTGAAGGATATGAGTGAACATTATAGTCTTAAATGATGATATTATAGGTTAGACATTGTGGGTTTTTATATCTGGTAAACATCACCAAAAAAAAAAAAAAAACTTTCGCACAAAAGAGCCTCTGATGAACCCCCAATATACTCCTACCCAGGCAACCCTCACCTTGTTCCCCTTCCCCCCTTCACCGACCCGGTGAGGCCCACCCTAATTATTCCCATATTCCCCTGTCCAAACTCCAAGAACCCACACACGAAACCACTCTCATTATTATCCACCCTCCCCGCTTCCCCAGTTCCAGTGCATCCCCGTTGGCAGCACACAATGCCCTCGGGATCCCCCTGCATGAATGTGACGTCAGTGCTTTCCAAACTAGCTCGTTCGCTTCCCGGTGTATAGATACTTGGGAAACTGTGACAATCGGCAAGTGCTCAAGATAATCATGCGCTAGCAACGCAGACACATATGCTCCTTCCATCTTGAAACCCCCCGAGTCCCCATCACCATCACCATCACCATCACCATCATCATCATTTCCACGCATGTATAATCCCACAGCCTCGCAATCTCACCCAACCAAACCTTATCCCAAAATAGATACGCAGCAAAACGCCCCTCCACCCATGACATCACCAATCCTCCAATACTCCCCTTCGCTACACCAAATCGCCACAACTTTGCAACCATGAACTTTCCCGTAGCCACGACCCCGAACCAACTGTAACTGCAACTGCGCTTATCCCAGCCAGCCAGTGAGCCAAGCCAACCCGGTTTGATTGGTTTTGGTTCCCTGGATTGATGGATGGTTGGATGGTTGGATGGTTGGGTGACGGGGCAAGTGGAGTATACTAGGCAATGGAAGAGGATATAGAAGTTTCGGTGAAAGACGGTGAATCGTGGGTACGAGGTGGGCGAGGCGACGACGAGATGATGAGTGAAAACTGGCCATGTAGAAGACTATCAATAGCTGATCATAGTTTACTTGCCAACTCATAATCAAATGCTTTCCTAGTCCGCATTCTTTACGCCCGCTATTCCCCGACATCTGCCTCAACCTCTCCCGCTGCCACCATCACCAGTCATCACCAGTCATCACCAGTCATCACCACTACACCCGACTCTACCCCCACTCCGTAATCTCCCAAATCTCAAACCCCCTCACCGAGCCCGCATATACGAGCCAACCATCCAGTGGCCATCTCTTTCGATGTTACTTCTCAGCTCTCCTCGTCCCCGAATATTTGCAAGCGCTCCTCGGCACCCCCAACACAGCCTCAACTTCAAAACCCCGTCCCGCCATTGCTGCCCCTCTCAATTCTCAAATAGGAAAAGAAAGTTTATTGAATACCATATTCGGTAATCCGGACCACGCAATATCAGATCCTCCAATATCAGATGCCATATAATGCACTGTCATGTGCCGATCACGGTTCGAGAGGGCAAAAGAACGAATACACAAACAAACTCCCCGCCAATCTTTGACTTATTGGGTTCCCTTCCATGCTACACGCCCCTCCACCACCCTTTCCACCCACGACATCACCACATAACCCCGTCACATCTACCAAGCCCACTGGCACCTTAACATTGCTTCTTATTCATGATCATGTAGATAGTCTCCATCCCACCATCCCGCCATCCCACCGTCCCACCGTTCCACCGTCCCACCGTTCAATAACCAATTTGCCCTATGGCCCCATCCTTCCCTGCTGCCCTATTTCGCCTCCCTCTTCCTTCCCACCCTCACATGTCATCCCGTGAGTATCGGCTTGTTTCCGTCATCCCACTCCCCACCCTCCATGTCCCCTGCCTGGCACTACCATCGCCACTCCCCACCCGTCTCTCGCTAGACCTCCAGTCACCCACCGTCAATTCTTTGCCTAGCCCATGCTCCATATCATGTTTCTTCACCATCTGTTCAAGCCACGTCTGTGCAATCTCGGCCCGAGACCTCCACATCTCCTTCTCTTCCCGTTCGCGCACTAACTGGTTCCGCAGCCGCGAAATCTCCGCATCCAGACTGACCTTCTTCTCATTTACATCGCGTTCCAAACCCTCCATGTCAGCTTGGAGCTTAGCATAGAGCTCGGCATCATGTTGAGAAGGATAGCGCTGCTTAATACCCCGCGTAGTCTCCGTAGTCACTATTTTAATATTAGTTGTGGCAGATCCTGGGTCGGCTGGATCCGAAGTCTGCCGGAGATTTCTAACCACTGGCTCCCTCATGCAATGTCTTTCAAAAAAGGGAATTTGATGTGGAGTGCAAGTCTTAACTCTGTTGCTCTCTAGTTCCGATGCGCTGCATGTACTTCCAAGGTTCGGCCGCATCCCCGGAGACCGCGCTGCATTAGTGAAAACCACTACTGTGTCTTCCACAATGCGCCGCTCATCTTCTAGCTGCTTCATAGAAACTGACAATGATGGGACACGGTTAGAAACAACAGGCACAGTAACAGGACCATGGCCACTGCTTACATTGCTATTGCCTACCGCTGCTACAATTGCCGCCGCCATGCCACCACCCATTTGATACTCATGTCTATCGCCACTCCCAGGTGTCTGCATTTGAGTCTTGTGAGACACAGCCTGAATAACCTTAATCTGAGCTGTGATATCACATTTTGCTGACCCCATGTTGGACCGATCCCTTACACTCGATAACACTCGCCGGATCCCCCTGTTATGCTTCTGGTTCTTTTCGGTTGCACTCTCGTCCTGCCTCTCCCGATCCTCGAGTGCCTGGTGTGGCTCTAAATCCACTACGGCCAATGTGGATGCAGCCATAAGCGAGTCTATTGACGTGTCACATGACGAAGACACCACCATATCAGCCAAACACTTATGTGACAGCGGCTCAGGGCCCACTTCCGAGGATTCGCTAGTCCGGGGTAGTGCAGGAACCGTCCTGTCAGGCGACTCTCCCCGGCTGCGATGGAAGAACGCCCCAAACGACCTGGCTGTACGAAGAGCCCGTTTGGGTGCGCGGAACACCGACGTACTGGGCTCAATTGACGTAAATTCCGCCGTAGAAACCCCTTTCCCCGTGGTCTCGATGGATAGCTTCTTAGAGTTGGCCTTGGGTGTCTTCGGTACCTTGGCGGATTTATATGTTTTTGGTGGTCGCCCGTATTCCGTAGTGATGACGTCACTGATGCCCTTGGTTTCACAAGTCTCTCGGGCCTTCACATCGTTGGAATCAGTTGAAGCTTTACGGAACATGTGCATGGCCCTGCCATTGAGACGAGTATTTCTCCTGGGCTTACTCCGTACAACAGTATTAGAAGACAATATTGGGGACTGGCATTGATCAAGTGTCGTGTGCTTAGCTAGTGTGATGGCCTCTTCAGTCTCATCACAAAATGTTGCATCCGAGAACGGCCGGCTGGTCCTCGGAGACTCCTGGGACGTAACAGACGTCTCTGGTGTCAAGCCTCTTTTTTCAGAGAGATGCGGAGGCTTCCGGATCTGCCCAGAGGTCGATCGCCATACGGCGTAGGGATTGACATCAGCATCAGTGCCATCCATGAACTTAATCTCTGATCCTCGGGGGATAGGCGGCATTGGGTCTGGAATGTTGTCGTCGTCGTCGTCGTCGTCGTCGTCGTCGTCGTCGTCGTCGTCGTCAGCAAATGCGAACCGAGACGCAGTAATCTTGGAAGTAGCGTCCGAATGTTGCTGGGGTCGATTCTATCTCTGGCCCGTGGCAACGTTCGGAGTCAGTCGATCGGAAGCCGGAGTAACAGCACGACTGTTATTCTGTTGCTGCTCACGAGCGTGCTGGATATAGCATGCAGGAACCGGCATGCTGTATCCACTATCTTTAGTCGTGTAATCTGAAGAACGGCTAGAAGTTGCGAGTGAGAGCAGGGGTGGGGTATATTCGTGGTTGCAAGAAATGCCACTATGGGCGTGATAGCTTGATTGTACTGGAGATTGTGATCGCAGAGACTTAGCCTTGCGGGAATTAGATTTACTAGCACTGGAAGACACCCGGCGGATCTGAGGCTGATTGATAATGAGCGTCTGCCCTGATTTACCAGTAAGTCGCTGTCCGGTGGCTACTCTAGTACCCAAGGGCTGGCGGCTTGATTTTATGGGTGAAGATGGATATGACGTCAGGCAGGGAGACTCGTGTCGAGTTCCAGTCCGGGGGGTTGTCGAGTTAAGTTCAGGAATTGGGGATACACGCCTTGGCTGAGGCGATCTACACTGACGACCTCGGAAAAAGTCACTGCTGTTGGGATTGAGATAAAACGGCAAAGCCGGGTCCTCCACTGTTTGTTGCGATGAACACGACATTGCAGATGAGATTGGCCGAATGACGCGACATTGAAAGACATTAGCATTCTCCAACTCTGCCATAATTTTGGTCCAGAGTCTCAATAATAGCGACGTAATTTCGCTAGCATTTTTTGCTTGTTCCACTAGTCTCTTCGTTGCTTCCATATCGTGAATTGGGTCCGCCGAGTTACCACCAGGTGGTTGCGCGGACTTGGGGTCAAGGTGACTGTTTCCTTTTAATAAAGGACCAAACACAATACCAAGTCCTTCAATGCCAAGGAGCTCGCCACCAGTCCCTTCTACAGCGGCCTGCTCGGCGCGGGCTGCCATTAAACTGACGATGGCGAATACTCCGCAGATGAGCTCACGACGAGGCTGATAGTTGACTGCTCCGATGGCCAACGCAATCATCCGAGCCGAGTTTCTATCTCGTGTCTCACTAAGTTCCTGTGATACTCGATGATGCATCATGATATCTTCAAACGAGTCAAATAGAGCTACAGAGCCAAGGATACCTCCCGGAATTGCGTTAAGAAACCGTTTAAAAGCCGAGGCAATGTCATGAGGCCCTAGTTTGAGGTGCTGAGGGAGACCTGCAGCCCGAACAGTCTCGGAGATATCGTGGCCTCCGTTCACCGCGTATAGGTAGTATTCGAATAGAGCATTAACTACTCGATACGACCCGGGGATCCGGAACAAGCCAGGAATATTCGTGCCTAGGCAATATGAAGCATCATTAGTTTACCGTCTCAGGGCTAGTATTCCAAGTGCCTTGGATCTTAACTTACACTCCTTAAGCAGGTGAACACCCGTCTCGTGCAGGCACGATGGCATTATCACCGGCCGACACAAATAGGGCCTGTCCAAAGCCAGCACGCTCATTCCACTGATACGAACCATCGCATCTAATCCAACATATCTCGGAATTGGTTTTTTCATCAGTGGCCGAATATAGTCACTGACTGACTTCTTTGTTATCTTTATGTGCTCACCCGAGGTCTTAGCCGGGCTAGGAGCGGAATTTGGACGGAAGATGCGTGCCAGGAAAGACCGTCTAGGCTGTTCCGGGGCCTCAAGTTCGCTCTGGAATGGGCAATGCACAATCAGCCAATGTACCATATCTATAATAAGGGCTTAATAAGGTTGGCTTACCTGCTCTGAACCAAAGTCATTTTCTTCGATAGTCTTCATATTCCGCTTCCCGGTAATTATTTTGGTTAGCTGAAAGAATTGCATAGGGCCTCTTGCTACCTTTGGTTCTCTTTGGCGGCTGTCGGGTGAGGGACTACACTCATCCGCTTGACACTTGGCAATCACTTGATGATGTATTTCCATGCCAAATATAAGAGGATGGCGTGTTTTTGGTCGTTCGGGGATGATACGTCCTGGAGAATCTGCCTCTCTGGTTCTAATATCTCTTCTTGATGTATTGGAATAGTGGACTCTATAACGAACCTTCACACACAAAATCTCAGTTTCTTGTCACTTGAGAAACGATCGTGGGTAACAGTGAAAGCTTGTTGATGCCTCGCAAATCCACAACTAACGTTGAGGCAGACATTTGAAAATATAATGAACTCACCTTTATAGCCATATTATTATACTGCTTTATATAACCAGTACGATCCTCACCCATCTCTCGATGATTCAGAGAGGCCCAGGACTCTGTTGGCCTTAACTGCGGCCGCGATCGCGCCCGGGCTCTTAATCCTCTATCATGAGCCCGGCCAAAGATAGATGTAGTAGACGTTGAGGCCGGTAATGCTGATGTTGATCTATTACCACCGGCACCAAGCTCCCAGAGTCTGTTCTCATTGCGCACTCTGTTCTGTGAGGAGGCCGCTGATATAGAGACTATAGATGGAGCGGGTGATGGTGCAGTTTGTGGCCTCCAGTGCCGGGTCAATCGGAAGCCGGATTCATCGGGTGCAGGTGGAAAGCTTGGAGGTGGTTGAAGTTCAATGATGGGCAGTGTTATAAGGTCATTCATGGTGATGAGGATAGAAACCAAGATTTTAAATGGGGCCGAAGAGAATATTCAATAAGGCCTCTTGGTTCTTGTTTTGATTAATTGTAGTAAGTTTTGTCGTAAAAGTCGTCAGATAAAGTGTATCTTATGATGATAGTAATTGTGAAAAGCTTGGAAGAAACGAAGGTATCATAGCAAGAAAGGTAAACGATGGAACATCATGATAACAGAATATGATCATCTAAAAGTCCCCTTGAGAGAGAAGAAAGGAAGAAAGATTATGTTCAATCTGCAAAATATTCGTCTTCCCGAGAGTCTTTTTTTTGCTACGGCGCCTTGTGTCTCCGTGTTTGGTAGCTGCGTTTGTTTTTACCTTCCACAACTTGTTGTTTTAAGAAAAGTCTTTAAAACTTTAGGCAGGGACTTGATTAGTGGTTCCCAGGGAACCAGTGTAAGTTAAATTAGGGAGACTACTGAATTGATGTCCGGCCCCAAATTTCAAGGCCTTCGACAGAACTCTCGATAGCGAATATCACAATCGTGTCAAAATCTCTATTATATTCTTCAGCTCAATATTAACAAATGGGTTTGATCAGAGTCAAGGGTTTGTTTGTTTCCTTCCCTTTTTGGCAACTGTAGATGCCCTTCACCATTGGGCTGGGATCACAACTCTGCGCTCTTGTTGTTTTTAAAAAGAAAAGAAAAAGTGGATACTTTATGTCTAGCAAAACGGGAACTGGGGAAACAAAGGTGAAAAAGGCTAGTAGATTTGAGGAAGCAAGGGGAATAGCTAAAAAGCCAATATCAAGGATAGCGGCCCGGGACGTTAAGGACGACAAGCATGAAGAATAAAGACGATGGGCGATAGAGAAGATGAAGACAAACGCTAATGCTAGCAAGCTAGCTTAGCTCACTAGCAAACATGAAATTCTGGATCAGAAGCTTTGAGGTCAAAACTATTCCCTTGTGGATACACAGCAATATGCTCGTGATATTGATAGATGAAAGAAGAAGAGTTCTCACGGTAGGGCTGAAGACATATATGGTTGGATAATAAAGAAAAGATAGATATAATTCAAACATGGAATCTTCTACTAATTATCTAATCCTACCAGCTCCTAAACATCACTCAATCACCAACAACACCTTACAAAGACTGCGGTTGCATTACTACATGGACAACTGCATCAATTCCCTTCTGAACCTCTGGTCCCACCAAACCCTCCATTTCGTCTCCCGCATGCCGGTGAGATAACCCCCGTTCGCGAGGCTTGCATAGAAAATTTCCCATTCGAGGTGTGATTGGCTGTGCCGCCGTACTTGGTGTTCAAACTTGCAGCTATCCAGTATTTCAAACGCCCACTGGTCCTGTGGCACCTATTGTGTTAATTGGCATCAAGATGAAAATACTATTAATTTTAGTGTCTCTCCAGGTGGAAATAATGTTGCTTTAGTGCCGCAAAATCGAAACTTTTTTTTTTATCTATAATCTTGTTGATGGGATAAGACTGATATAGCCAAACCGGAGTTAGGCAAACCAAGTAATAACAGACCCTAATGGTGATATTGTGACACAAGACCAAGGGTTCAGAAATACCTCCAATAAGCCGCATCTTCAGATCGCCACTACACAACATAGTACTTTATTCAAAGGATATCCATTAAACTATAATACAGCGAAGACAAAACCACCAAGTCCTCATATCTTAATTCTGCGAAGAATGAACTTGCACGTTCAGTTGCGTGTAGATGGCATATTGCCGCTTGATCTCCTCTTCATCCTCCGCTTCACCATACAGCTCATCTGTCTCTTCGCCATGAAGCAACACGTAATTCAGGATATCTGATAGGGAAATCACTCCTCTCAAAATTCCATCGTCATTAACAACTACAAGACGGTGTGCACGTGCCTTGCGAATTGTATCAAAGATAGCATCGAGTCTGTCACTTTGGCTGCAAGTGTAGATGCCAGGTGCATCATCAGCACGTTTGCACAAAGCTTCACTGATATTTGAGGTCAGTTCCTCGTATTTTCCTCCTTGGATGCAAGGAATAATGTCGACGGCTTCAAATACGTTGAGAACCTTGTTCCTCTTGTCCACAATTGGAATGGCAGAGATATTATGGGCGACCATCATTCCAACAGCATCCAGAACCTTGTCGTTCATGGTAAGAGTTTGAATATTGGTGTAGGTGCCGATAGCAATTTCCTTGAGTGTTTTGCGGAGCAGAATAGTGTTGAACTCATTGTTAACAGCAATGAACTTCAAGATGCGGTATTGTGTGATGACCGAAACTACGTTCTCACGCCCAGTCTCTTCATCGACATCCACAAGAGGTATTCTGCGGGCGCGGGTCTGGAGCATTTGACGGAGGGCCTGGTAGAGAGGCTTGCTGGGATGAACGGAAACGTCTTCGATTGACGACACACCGATAGCAGCTTCAATGTCTATTTCGGTGTTAGCTATGCGTTTTCTCCTAGAGACATATGGAATAAGCTTACCCCGGAGGTTATGTAGTTTAAACTGTTCGAGAGCGCCAATCTCATCTGGGTACAGGCAATAGTATTGGATTACATTAATATAATCGGTTGCAGTCAGTAAACCTGCAAAAGTGGACGTCTTGGAATCCCATAGAGGAGCAGAAACTATAGCTATATTTTGAAAGTCATGTCAGCTCTTGTGCTCAATAGCTTGATGTGGATTTACGGCTTTACCATTCTGAATGAGGATACCCAGACTCTTCTTAATGAGTAGGTTGTTATCAAGGACGATGAGACGGAATGACAAAGGCAATACATCGTAACTGGTGCGCCTCTTAAGGAAGCGACGGATCATTCGCTATATTCAGGTTACATTGTCAGTATACTACTCGCAAGCTATGCTGATAGCCTTGCATTTAGTACAATAAGCATAGCAGTCTCCTGTCATTGTTTGCAACATCATAGACTTACCAGACCCAAGAGTTGATGATAGTCTGTCTCAGACAACAGCTCTCCTGTTTGAGGTTCAGCCATGATCAATGGCAGTGGGTTGGTTTCCGAGTAGGCAGTAATAGGCTCAGTGAGAGCCTGGATATTATCGGGCTGGGGTATGTCCAGGGTTAACGAAGGGTCGTCGGCCACGGTGGGGTGCGGCGGAAGAGCTGGCGCAATGGATCCTAATGTCGCAGCGACAGCTGAAGGCGTCACAGAGGTGTGGGGAACCGAAGTAGTGGTATCGCGAAGGAATGTACCAGGCGAAGCGATCGGTGGGGTATTGGAGTCTTTTTGGGCCAGCTCTGTATCGGTTTCGGGGGCGGACTTTGTTGGTATCGGGGAAGACGGAGCCGGAATGTCGATAGGCGCAGTCTCTAATGTTGACTGTGAAATGGGCTGGGGACCAGCTGAGGATTGGATGTCGCGGATTTCACTAGAAGTGGCAGCCAAGATCTCGGCGGTAATTTCTTCGGTGGTTTTGGTGGAATTCACAGATGGCAATGAAGCAGATTGCAATGTTGTAGATTCGTCCGAATTTGTAGGCTCAAGCTGTGTCTTGCTAGCAGAGTCACTGTCTTTCACTGGAGGATCTAAGGTGGCGGTAGCGTTGACGCTAGTTTCGAGGGTCTGCGTGCGGCCACTATCTGGCGACAATTCTCCGTGGGGTTGAGGTTCTGCTACCGCGGAACTAGAGGTGTGGGTTTGGCTAGACTCGGGCGGGGGAAGGGAAGACGGAATCCCGTGGCTTTCGTGCATAATAGGTTCAGACATCTTGGCCGTGGCCCTTGATTTATCAGCCAACAAGATTCCAATCAATACACTAAGCCTCACAGTTTCAAATGCAGGCGACGACTGGTTGGGAGCACCAGATCAAGGTTGGTAGCGTCTTTTGCTGGACCCCAAGCAAGGCTGCTAAACGAATGGCTGACGGATTGGGGTGACAAAGGGCCTCAAGGGAGTTGTTTACGGACGCTAAGGAGAGGTGCCAAAGGCGGAGAACGGCAAAAATTGGGACGGTGATAAAAATGAAGGCCACGATATTGCTGACTTCTGGGTAGGAGTATATATAGATATACATAATACAAAAAGAAAGAAGTCTAGATTCCGCTATCATCAGGGGAGCAGTAAAAAAATTGGAGCCTGCTACGCTGCACCTTCCGCATCATCTATCTAGAACATAGCGACGGATACAGAGCGATTACAGATAAACTCCCTGATTCACTAGTTTCTTATTGGTCTCCGTGGGCGGCAGTCATTAGTGCGATACTTTGGTATGTAATTATTAGACCACAACTAGGAATGCTGTCATCGGTACGTAAATTACTTCGTTACAGATTCAGATTATGATAACATCAGTTCAGAGGTGAGGGTCCACAACCCTTGTTATGATTGTTCAGCTATGACTACTCTCCCGAGTTCCATTAATTCTTTCGCCTTTCGTTATTTAACCGGATACCATCTCCTTATCATAACATAATATAATATTCAGCTCAAAATACTGCGGTGTAATCCATGAACAATCATTCAAAATTGGCCCAAACCCCACCGATTGAGATAGCATATGAACAACGCAAGTCCTGATACATCCAAGTGGGGTTAGTCATAGTTCAATATTTGATGGTGTGGGGGTTATGGACCCTTATAGGCCTATGTCGATGTCATTTAATTATAGAGACCCCGCCTAGTTCCATACCTTCCTTGTAAACCCAAATGCGCCATATTATAATAGGTTGCTAACCCTATTATATGGCATGATTAAGTAATCGGGAACTGATTGGAAGATCACGAAAACTAAAAATGACTAAAAAAAGACAAAATCATAAAGATAGAGTCTACCCCGACTTCATAGCCTGAACACTAGTACTGGCTATAAAACTGAGTTCTTGGGATATGCTGACGACTAAAGACCTAGTGTCATGCAAGAAGTCTATTATTGCTTATATTGTTGTATATTGTTGTCACCCTGTCACCAATACTTGATGGTACTTAGCCAAATTGGGCACAGATGAATATTTGGATGATAATGACATGGCAGATTCCGCCTTAACTTCGGCACTTATATCACTGACAGGACCAATCGGAAAGGATGGAACTGGTCCACAACGACAGTGATCTGCAAGATGGTGCTGTCAACGTTGGATCATATATATATATATATGTAACTTGATGGGAGTCACTATCTGATAGAGGCTTATGATACAAAGCTCTTAGTCTGCGACATCTAGATAAGGTATAGCTTGTGTAGCCAACTCTTACCACTTGATATCACAGACATCCTAGCATTACAACATGGGATCTTAGTCGGTATATTGCAACAATAAGCCGCAAGCAAATGCATGGTGGCTTAATACCTTGACACCATGCTTCTGCTGACATCGGGATTCTTCATGTGCTATTTTACATGGTTCTTATTTCGAGGGAAAAATCCTAAAGTCGGACTAAGTGATTAAAGAGAAACTGTTCAAGTTTGGTTGGCTTCCTATTAGGCTGCGATTCATACCCGAGACACTAAACATACTATGTGTGCGTTGGCTGTTATAGATAGTGGATGCGACAACTATCAAGGAGGTCTTATCATGCAGAAGTATATGCAGCCTCATAATTCATGAAAGATATGATGACGAAAAGTACGCCCATGGCAAACTCAGCGACTAGCCTTTGAGGAACTAGACACATAATAAGCTGATACATTCTCAGGTAGACTCCAAAGTGCCGAGAAGGCTCATCGGGTCATTGGTTTAGGTTCGGGAGATATCTGGGCAGCAGCGGGGCTTAGGCCGGGACTTGAATCATCACGATTGTCGCCGATGCTTCTTGATGTTAATTAGACGGCGAAACACTAGATGGCCTCCAGAAACCCAGTAATCAGCCGGTAATCGGTCACGAAGGTACTGTACTTATCCTATCATGCATATTGTGTACGCACATCCTGTCATATAGCCTCCTTAACCGCTTAGACTGCATAAAACTCTCTTGTTGGATTGAGATTTCACATCAGCCTGCCGCCGTCTTCTCTTTTTTTTCCGGTCACCTTCTCTATATATGCTAGCCTTGGACGTATCCCGATTTCCTCCACAAATCTCTTCCGTTCCACCAATAATCTTTTTGCCTCTTCTTCTCAATACTATATTCGTTTGAGAAATTGTCGTCCATCATAGTTGAGCGCTTCTTATAGGAGAATCACATCCGACAACATCACCACTCCTTTCTCATACATATACATCCATACTTTGCAGAGCCCTGCTGCTTTCGTTGCTGCACCGCCTGCCAGCAGCCGCCCGCGTGATCGAGGGGTGCTATTTCATTAACATTGTGTCAATCGATACCATACAGCCTTGCTAGTTGAAACAAACAGACAACGCCGATATCATACAGCAACCAGAGAGCCCCATAAATAAACTTTGACGTTTGTCCCGAAGTACCCTCAATTCAACGCCGTATCCGAAATCTTGGTCATCGCAATAGTGACCAATAAATAATCCTCGACAGTTGTGCGATCCGAGCCCTCTCACCTGGAACCTTCATCGTCATTGGGGTCAATCTAAACAAGCCGTAGGCCGCAGCATCCATTTAACAACAACCCACAATAGAAAATCAAAGCCTGGGCCAGCTAGCGCAAGGGCAGAGACAGCACCTTCCTGGCTATTGTTGACGCTCGTGTCGTCGTCAGTGGTTAACCCGTCAAGAATCCAGCTGTCAGTGCCTTTGGACACCAGCATTGGTTTTTTACTTGTAAACTATCTGGATTTCTAGTGTAGACAGGCCAGGGTCTGGCCTTGTTTTTGCTGTGCTTGATTACCCGTTGTCATTAGCTTGAACGGGTTGCATCGACCTTGAACCTGTGACCATTCAAATCTCCCCATTTTTGTCTGCACTTTATTTTCCTTCATTCGCCCAAAAATTCCTTGCGCCGCTTGTTGACACGCCTAGGAAACACGCCTTTTTGTCGTCCATCTCCGACTGCCATCGTCCGCATCCTGCGCAGCCGTCACCAAATCTGGTTTATTTGAGTGCGATTGAGTCGTTATTAATATATCGCGATGGGTGTCTGCAATTCGTGCTGTCAGGGTGAGTGTTTTTTTGCTGTCTACGCTTTCCTCCATCCGTTGGCGCTTTTGTGGCGATTAGGCTTTCCACTTTTCGCCGTGGGCACTGAGCCTGCCGTCATGTCTGATCAATTCGGATGGACCATTTCGAAGTATTTTCAGGCTGTGAACTAGTAACTGACGTATGAATCGTTATAGGCCGGACTGGCGAAGTCCTCTATGACCCCGTCCTCGCCGAGAATGAGCGCGAAGCTGTCGCTGAACTCCTCGGGTACTTGGAGAACGTGAGTTGCCCTCGACGTCATCATGCGATTGATCCGCGAGTATTTTGACCCAACAACATACTAATGACTGTTTGATACTGTAGCGCGGCCAGACTGATTTCTTCACTGGTGAGCCCTTAAAGGCATTGAGTACTCTCGTCTACTCTGAGAACATTGATCTCCAGCGCAGCGCGAGTTTGACTTTTGCCGAAATCACTGAGCGGGATGTTCGTCCTGTGAATCGCGACGCACTATCTTCCATTATCTTCCTCCTCCAGAGTCCTGATATTGAGGTCCAAAGAGCCTCAAGTGCGGCACTGGGGAACCTTGCCGTTGACCGTAAGTGACTGCATCCATAATGTCCGCGAGAGACAATATCGGCTAACTCTTTGTTTTGAAATCTAGCGGAAAACAAAGTCCTCATTGTTCAGATGGGTGGCTTAAAGCCTCTTATTAAGCAGATGGAGTGCCAGAATGTCGAGGTTCAATGTAATGCCGTCGGATGCATCACCAACCTTGCGACCCACGAGGAAAACAAATCAGTCATTGCCCGCTCTGGCGCCTTGGTTCCGCTTACTCGCCTGGCAAAGTCTCGCGACATGAGAGTTCAGCGCAACGCTACGGGTGCCCTTCTCAATATGACACACTCCGACGAAAACCGCCAAGAGCTTGTCAACGCCAACGCCATTCCTGTCCTCGTCCAACTCTTGTCTTCCTCGGATGTCGATGTTCAATACTACTGCACCACGGCCCTGAGTAACATTGCGGTAGATGCCAATAACCGCAAGAAGCTGGCCCAGAACGAGACCAAGCTCGTCCAATCTCTTGTCAATCTTATGGACTCCACCTCGCCCAAGGTCCAGTGTCAATCCGCCCTTGCTCTTCGTAACCTGGCTTCCGATGAAAAATATCAACTCGAAATTGTACGGGCCCATGGCCTTCAGCGCCTACTTAAGCTTTTGCAGTCGTCTTACCTCCCGCTTATCTTGTCGGCGGTAGCCTGCATTCGTAACATCTCAATTCACCCGGCCAACGAGTCTCCGATAATAGACGCTGGCTTTCTCAAACCTCTAGTCGATCTTCTTGGCTCTACCGACAACGAGGAGATTCAGTGCCATGCCATTTCGACCCTGCGTAATCTGGCCGCTAGTTCCGACCGTAACAAAACGCTGGTTCTCGATGCCGGCGCTGTCCAGAAATGCCAACAGCTTGTTTTGGATGTGCCGCTTTCGGTTCAGTCTGAGATGACGGCCGCTATTGCCGTGCTGGCCCTCAGTGACGAGCTCAAGAGTGATCTCTTAAACTTGGGTGTTTTCGATGTCCTGATCCCCTTGACCTACTCAGACAGTATCGAGGTCCAAGGTAACAGTGCTGCTGCTCTGGGTAACCTGTCCTCCAAGGTGGGCGACTACACAATCTTTGTGCAGAACTGGTACGAGCCCAATGGTGGACTTCACGGCTACCTTGATCGCTTCCTTCAGAGCGGCGATCCCACCTTCCAGCACATTGCCGTCTGGACTTTACTTCAACTCATCGAGTCGGAACACAAGCACTTGATCTCCTTGATCGGTTCTTCTGAGGAGATCCTGGCCGAGATTAAGGCCATTGGAAACCGTAACCCCGATTCGTCTGAGTACGAGGATGAAGATGAGGCCGAGGTCATCACTCTTGCCCAGCGCTGCCTGGAGCTTCTCGGCCACAGCCTCCCCAAGACCCATATCGAAGGCTGAGCATTCTTTTTTCTGGTTCTCAGCAGTTCTACTTTTTCTGGTAGACATGTGCCTCCAATGATTTGGAGTCTACTGATTTTGCTCATATTGTCAAGGCTCCTTCTATAAAGTGCGTTTCTGGGGGCCAATGTCTACCAGATGTGATACCTTTTTTTCTTCCTCATGACATGGCGTTTTTAAGGCGTTTTTCTTTCCTAGTCATCTTGATTTTCTCTGCTCCTTATTCTTTTGTTTTTCTGTTTTGTTAGGCTTTCTTTTGCTCTTGGATACTGGTTGGATAATGCTGCTTCTCTTTTCTGTTGCTATCGTCTGGGCCTTGATTTGTTAGTTTCTATGACCGGCATATATTACCGAGTCTTTGATTGTTGTATCTGGGCTGCGGGACTGAATGTTATTGTGCCGCGTTTTTGTTGGAGTTGGAATTCATGTTTTAAGAAGATGTATATCGAATCCAATACGATATTCCTGTGGCTATTATGTAATTTCTCCTGTTTTTATATGTAACTATTGCTATGCTTCGGTTTGACCCGAATGATTATGATGATGGCCATCAATGTATGCTAACCTCGACAGTTCATATACAAAAATGCATTTTAGCAAATACCATCTGGTAGCAACAACTATTTTCGGAATCTCTTTGATCAATGTTGTTTAACTATTAATATGCAGTACTTGGGTATATGTTTCGTGAAGTCCTATATGATTCTCCCTCTACTTTTCGTATCTTACGCCGGTTTCTATCGGTTTGATATCTCGGAATGGGAATTTGTACCGATATATCACCTTTCCCGTTACCAATGCCAACGGTAATGGTCCAAAATCTCTTGAATCTCTTGAAGCCTCCAAGTTATCGCCCACAACCCAACAATGCCCTTCTGGCACCTGCAGCATATCTTTTCCATCCTTAGGGCTCCCCACCAACACGTAATCCCCCGGCATCCCAATAATCCGCTTCACACCGGTTTCCTTATTGATAGGGATATCGTATGCGACAAGATCGCCAACAGCTGTGTGCCTTCCATAGCGAGCTAGGCGGTTGATGATGAGGCCTTCGCCCGCTACGGAGAATGTGGGGATCATAGAGGGGCCTTGAGCGGGTCCAAAGGCTATGATCCGGTCGAAAGTGTATTGAGAGATACCAAGAAGTTGAATTGCAACGGTTATAGAGTAGAACACACCGCGCATGCGGGGGGTGCCCCAGCCAGAGGGGAGAAAGGAAGTCATACGGAGGGTTAAATGTAAAAGGTATAGTAAACTGGAAGAGTGGATGTGAAAATAGAAGAAATTATGATTAAATTATAATTATAATTAGTAAGTGTATATGTGATGGTGAATCTTGAATTGTGATGGCAAATGTTCTGAAGAGGCTCAAGCTATGAAGTTTAGTGGCTCCCTGCTCATATAATCCTAGTACAATCGGAGGCTGTGGATTAAAGTGGGCCCACTTTTTGATTTTCCATGTATATCTTTAGAGATCACACATTGGCTATACTAACTTTCAGCCTTCCCTTGGAATTCAGCCGCTTTCTAGCTCACCGGCGTCGACATTCCCATCAATCGTCCCGGGATTTTCTCCACATATCCCATTGTCATATTCCCGATACCGAAATGACCACACCTTTGTGTCATTGCCAGTACAATATGAGAATCGCACTCTACCGCACTTTCGTGGCCCCTGCCATCACTCGTGCTCTGACATCTCAAACTATCGCCGTTCCCGTCCAGAATGCCATTGCATTGCCTAGACGTGCTGCTTTTTCGACTACGGCGCCCTGGAGCAACAAGTATAAAAAGGATATTTCACAGCTTCCGAAGGACTATGAAATCACCGCCAAAGAAGTCATGCTCGTTGACAACCGGGGCATGACCGGGCCGAAGAAAACGGAGCAGGTTCTTGCGGTGTTGGACCTGTCAGAGTATTCTCTGCGCATGGTAGCGAACCCCGGAGGCCAGCTTCCCATTTGCCGAGTGGTTCACATTGCGACCGAGGAGGAGAAATTACGGAAAGAGATGACGGCGAAAACTGCCAAGGAGAAGGCCAAGCAGCTGAAGGTCATCGATATCAACTGGGGCACCACCAAGTATGATCTGGAGTATCGGATGAAACAGGTTAAGGAGTATGTGGCCAAGGGTATTAAGCTGCATTTGCGGCTAGTGAGGAAGAGGCGCAAGGACGAGGCATCTGCGGAACACCGGGAATTGGTCAAGGAGTGGGTAAAAGAGGCATTGAAAGATTCCAAGGGGTACATTGAAAAGATGGTTGATGAGCCAAAGGATGTTGTGCGCTTCAACATCATTCCAAAGGTTTATTCAAAGAAGAGCGCCGAAACCAAGGCTAAGACGGAACAGCAGGAGAATGAAATGAATGAGCAGAAGCCGGCGCTGGCGGCGGAAGCTTAAAGAGAAGGTCCCGGTGGGGATTTGTACGATATTTGACTATTTACATTCTTTGTATTTAGGTAGCTACTCTCATAGAATAATGAATCACGAAAGCACTGCTTTTACAATGCAATACTTTTTAACCATCGTACCGGTTGTCGTTGGATGTCTGTGGAACGCTCGGTGCGGCGTATCATTAATGCCCTGGCCCATTTCTCAAGGCAAAGCTGCAGGCCATTAAATCGGATTTGGTGGTATAGTCATACGTCAGCGAGGGCTGGCTTGAATGCGTTCTCTTTAGCACAACTCAAAGAAAGCTACAGTGGGGTTGGGTAATATTACAGTGGCTTAAAAATGGGTCTTGCGCCTGAGAGCGGGATTCACTTGACCAAATCGGCATGCTAAAAAGTGGACGGCCTCACCTTAGTTCGTCATATGAGTCAACTTGCTATTTCTTTTCATAGAAAGTAGACCCCACCAGGAAACTTCATTTCTGGATTTTTGGAATTAGTGAAGAAATCTTTGATCAACAATCAGACGTTGCTTTTATACACGTTGAACTTATCTTATCTATCTATCAATTTTGACGACTACCATTATCCGAGGTCTTCTTTTGTGATTGCCTCTTTTTCGACAACAATCGACAATCAATCGACTACCAGGACAATACACAACCTTCGTTCCATCTCGTCCGTCATCAGTACAGCCATTCATCACAGCATTGTCACACAGCTATCGACATTCTAGTCGCTGTTTATCCGGCCATTTCTGTGCCACATAAACACTCATATTACCCAACCATCGCAATTGCTGGCTCTTGGGTTCTCCCATCACATCTTTCCCACAGCCATGGCCACCATGACGCAAGGCACACCTGCCCCCGCCACACCGGCGGCCCCCGCAGCGACCCCCGCTACCCCTGCTGCTGCCAAGCCTCCCGCTAAAACTCCCGCCAAAACCCCCAACGGTGCCCCTGCTGCGCCCGCCGCCGATGGTGAAAAGAAGCTGACCGGCGCCCAGCTAAAGGCTCAAAAGAAGGCCGAGAAGGCCGCCCGCAGAGCACAGACCAAGACGGTGGTACCGGCTGCCGCCGCTGCCGCTGCGGAGGCTAAGAAGTCGAAAGGCAAGGAGGGTGGTGGCGTTGCGCCAGCTCAGGCTAGACAGGCGGCGCGGAAGGCGGCGGAGGCGGCACCAGTGAAGGAAGTGAAAGAAATTAAGAAGCCGCAAATTCCAGAGTGCTTTAGCCATTTGTCTATGGCCAAGCGGATACAGATTCAAGCGGCGGATAAAGAAGTGCACCCGGCGATTGTGCGATTGGGCCAGCAAATGGCCTTCTTTGAGATCACGGATAGCATCCAGAGATTAGAGGCCACGCTGATTGCGTTGCGCCAAGTAAGTTATATCACAGGTTGAACCGAATCACGACAACTCATTAACCTATGGAATCCAGGTTATTGCTCAGTACTCTGCGCCCCGGGGTACCTCTCTTTCTAGACACTTCACTCCTCACGTCCTCAACACCAATATCGAGTACCTTGCCGCTTGCCGGCCACTCTGCTTCGCTATGGGTAATGCTATCCGCCGCATCAAGGTTGTGATCACCAAGATTGAGATCGACACCCCCGAGGCCGAAGCCAAGGAACTCCTTCTGGATACCATCGACCGCATGCTTCATGAGCGCATCGAAATCGCTGATAATGTCATTGCCGATAACGCTGCCCGGGCGATCAACGATAACGATGTAGTGTTGACGTATGCTTCTCACCGTCTCATTCAGATGTCTCTTCTCCGCGCTCGTGAGGAGGGCCGTGTATTCCGTGCTATCATTATTGATGATCCGTTTCAAATGGACGGCTTAGCTATGGCCAAAAAGCTGAAGGAGGAGGGTATTTACGTTACTTATTACCCAGATCTCTCTGGTCTTAAGGGTGGTTTGAATACTGCCACTCTTGTCATGGTTGGTGCCGAGGCCATGTTTAGCAATGGCGCCATGTATGCGCGGTCTGGTACCGCCGATCTGGCCATTGCTACCAAGGCCTACGGTACCCGTCTTATCGCCCTTAACCAGTCAATTAACTTCACTGATCGTATGGCTCTCGACTCTTTGACTTACAATGAGATTGATCCCGATCTCAGCCGAGACTCTGGTGTCAGATTGTTGTTCGACACCACCAGACCGGAGTACATTGGGTCGCTGATTACCGACTACGGTGAAACCTCACTTTCAAACGTGGCCACGATCCGCCGGCTGCAGGACGAGAATTAGAAATTGGGCCTGCAGTTTGACCAGAGCGTGTGGGAACTTGGGAGACCGAAGGTGTCGATTGGGCGGAGGAAATACTCTGAGCGCCGGAGGGTTCAAAAATCGTGGGTGTGTCCGGCCTTCCGCCGACTAGAAACAGTGGAAAGTACTGGGGGGGATAGTGAGGACGACATTCTGTGGCTCAAGAATGTGAACATTCGACTTAGACGAACTCAAGAAGCAGAAAAGCACGCTACAGCGAGTTCGACTAGATCGAGCCCTCTGAGAATTGACGTAGAGGACTTTAGCTCGTGATTCAGGAATGGGCTATTAAAAGTTGTTATTATTTTGGGTTCATTGGGTAGCGATACATGGTCATTTAAATTAAATGGAAGCTTTTGAATATCTAAAACTGTCTGTATTTACTGGTTATTTGAGATACATCATCTCATCTGTTGTTTATGAAGCCTGGTACTATAGAAATCTGTCCGTAAGTGATCTCTACTGCTGATCTGTGACCCTAAGGGTAGCACCCTTTCGAAATCCCGAAGTCTGTATATCTCCGGACAAGTCCTATACTGCCTCCCTTCAATGGCCCTCCTTAACGCCGGCCTCTGCAGCCTTAGCAGCGACACGAGCACGCTTTTCAAGAAGGGCTTGTTTGCGTTCAGAAAGGATGGCAGTTTGCCGATCGTCAACACCCTGTAGCCAGTAGCCGAAGCTGGCGCCACCAGCCATATAAATGGGGTAGACCCAGAGGGACTCTTTGTTGAAGAAGGGGCGCATCTCAATGCCCATTTGCCACCAGCGAACGGCAAAGCCTGGAGAGATGTTAGTATGGGGGTTCATAGAGACTTGTGGGACACGAACGTACCGAAGCTACTCCAAAATGCGAGACGGCCGAGCATCGTGGGGGAGAGTATGGATGAAATGAGGACTTTGGGTGAAATAAGGTGAGTCCTATGACGTCAGATTGATTGTTGGGTGTCCGGGGATCTCACGATGTCGGCTAGCGGGGGGAGCTCGGGAGCTTGAGGGGTGGAGTGAATTGATTGGAACAAGGATTCATCTTATCACGTGAGATCGAAGGTGGTTAAAGTGGTGGGCGACAGGGATAAGGGAACAGTATGCGAGCAGTATGCGAGTGACCGCTAGTTAGAGATGATTGGTGGCCGTGTATGCAAGGCTGCGAAGATCCCTGCTGGTTTAGCGCAAAGTTGGTGGAAAATGTAAATTCACATGCGCGAAGGCGATGGTGAACTTGGAGGGTGGACTGGGTTGCTCAGGATAACTTGACGCGAATATTCTGAGCATACTACTTGTAGTTGATCTCTGGGCAATATATAATATAAAGAATGTGGCATTGCGACTACATTCCATTTCAATAATCAATCTACTACAGTTATATATCTACAACTACACATGAGCGACCGAAGATTACCCTAAACGCAACAACCTGGAGAATATCTACGAGTATGGCCGATGATGAACAGTCAGCAGCTCCCGCGGCGAAACCTATGACAACCACAATTCCCATTCGTACATTCAAAGCATCGGAGCTGCCTCTTCCGTCCGCTACACGCTCAGCTATCGACGATCTTGCAACCGCCTTCAAGAAAAAGGGAGGTTATGATGAGTTGCGCAAACAAATCTGGGAGAGCTTCCAAGCCAGCGTAAGATACCCCGCTCTGATATAACTCCCAAAGATATCCTCTAACATTGTATTCCCCGTAGGACTACCAAAACCAGATCACCAAGTCAATAATCCAAGTTGCTAGCAAAGAAGTCCGACAAAATCCCAAACAACTACTTTCCACCGGTCCTAGCAAAGCTGCCGTCCTCATTGATGGTGCGCTCGAACGCTCTGGAGTTTATCAACAAGCCGAAGATGTTATTGCAAAGCTCATCGACGTCGAGGCCATCGAACGGCATATGCGTGAGCTCCGCCGCAAAGAAATTGGCGAAGAGGAAGCCGAAGCCGAGCGCCTACGTGGCGCAAAAACCGACGAAGAATACTCCGCTGTAACCGCCGCAAAACAAGCAGAGCGCAAGATCATCCGGGAGGAGAAACGGGCCAAGGAACGCGCAGAAGAAGAGGAGCGTATCCGGAAGGATAAAGAGAAACAGCGGATACGGGAAGAAGAGGAGGCGGCAGCGGAAGAAAAACGGAAAGCGGAGAGAGATGCGCGAAGGATGGAGAGAGAACGCTTGGCGGCGGAAAGAGATAAACAGCGGGAGAAGGAGCGGGCCGAAAGACGGGGGAGAGATGATGATAGAGGGAGAGATAGGGATTATCGGTGGAACAGATCACGGGATCGGGCAAGGAGGACTTCCTCAGAAAGGGAAAGGTCAAGAGAGAGGAGGAGAAAGGAGAGAGCTGAGGAGCATGAGAAGGCAAAGAAGAAACTTACAGCAGCAGATCTTGCAAGATTTGAACAGGAGGCCCTGGCCGATTTATTGCGCGAAAGCAAGAAATCCGAGAAGGCGCCAGAAGTTGAGATTGATGAGGCTCTCTTAGCTCCGCCACCGCGCAAGGCAAAACCAACATCTGCCATTGTTCCGCGGAAAAAGGACATACCAAAACCTATTGAACCAGCCAGACATATCGAGCCTTCAAAGGCGGAGCCTCCTATTTCATCTAATTCCGACCGCGACCGTGCTACATCTCGCAGGCCAATTAGTCGCTCCCCCTCTCGCACTCGCTCTATACACCATGGCCGGTCACCCCGTCGTTCCAGCCGTGCCCGTAGTCGAGATCACGGTTCTAGGTCGCATAGACGCTCGCCTAGCCCACCACGTCGGGTATCACGCAGTCGACCTCCGGCCCGTAGAGAACCAGAGCCCTCGAGACATCGCAGAGGTTCTTCACCAAGTACGGCGGTTGCGCCGCCGCCTGGCTTGGATAAGGAGGGGAGGGAAGCATGGAAGCAGGAGGAGGTGAAGAAGAGAGAACGGGAGGCAAAGGCATATTTGGCGGCGCAGAAGGAGGCGAAGGCTAAGAAGTTGTCGGCGCCTGCGCCGGCGAGGGACGAGAAGAAGGAAGAGCGGCCGAGGAGTCGGAGTCGGGATCGGGATAGAAGAAGAGATAGGGATGCTTGGGACCGGGATCGGAGAGATAGAGATCGCGATAGAGGATGGGATAGAGAGCGGGATAGGGATAGGGACCGAGACCGGGATCGGGACAGAGATCGAGACCGGGACCGCCGTGATAGGGACAGAGAACGGGATCGAGATCGGGACAGGGACAGGGACCGCGAGAGGGATAGAGATAGGGATAGAGACAGAGATCGGGATCGGGATCGGGATCGCCGAAGGCCACGTCGGGATAGGAGCTTGTCGCCCAGGCGGGACAGAGACCGTAGAGATCGGACACCCAGCAGACGCAGGAGGTCCAGAAGCCCTATGGGGGATCCTAGACGCTAAAGCATTTGGGCTTATCGGATTTGTTTACGTTTGAAATTTGACTATAGACATACATTTTATCATAAACCAGACACGAAATATGTCTGTAATACTACAATACTACAATCTATCTCTCAGGTGCCGTTAATGGCACAATGTTCTTATTGTCTCCAGTTACAGTCCAAATTACTAAGCCACTCATGATTTCCTATTTCGTCTACTGAAGTGGGGCATCGCGGGCTGCATGGGTAGCTCCACTGGAAGGTACCTGATTCCTGCCCCTCTTCAAAATACAGTACCGTAGGCGTCGTGAGACAAATGTTAATTCCGCCAATTTCATCATAGAAGCATTCAATTCCTTCTCAAAAACTACTTGCTACTAACACAAATTGCTTCCATTCGTCGAATTTCATCATCTGTTCTTTTATTTTACTAACCAACACTGTTAACCGGCCGTGGCCATCTGAGCGCTTACACGTTTATAGCGTGAATCAAGATCGTGACTGTATATTCCACGCATCACCGCCATAACGATACCCCGCTGTCGTTATCTTGAGATTCGTCTAGAGCTACACTTAACTGCGCAACCAAGCCATAGTCGCCATGGCGGAAGGTTCCCCTGTGATTTCGCCGTCGATGCTGATGCAGGGCTGCATCAGGAGACTGAAGGAGATTGATCCGGATATCCGGTACATGGCTCTCAACGATATCATTCAATTCTTGGAGTCTAATAGAGCGGATTCCCTGAGTCAAGATTTCAATACTTCTTCTCGGCTGATTGAAGCCGTTATCAAAGCTCTGGACGATGGCAACGGTGAAGTCCAGAACCAAGCCCTTAAGACGTAAGCATTAGCACAGCATATATTAGAATACGCATACACGAACAATGTCTGACACTTGCTGCTTATTTTAGGCTTGGACCCCTCACCTCCAAAATCCCACCCAATCTTGTCGCGAACTTGATGGATAAGCTTACGGCCCTCAAGCTAGCCCCAACCCAAGATCTCTCTCTACCGTCTCTCGCCCTACGAAACGCCATCATCAACGTCGTTATTCCTCGCGGCTTAGCTAAGACTGCCGAGGTGGCTAAGAACCCTAGCAATGTCATTAACGGCCTCAATCACTTCCTCATCCTGAGATTAGTCCAGCCAAATCTGCGTCCGGTTGGGTCTACTCGGATTACAGATCATGATATTTACCTGCTGGACCGGCCCAATGAAATCCCGGAGCAGATGGATGTTGTCACGGATGTGATCAAGAAAGTCGGTGAGGATATGGAGCCCACTTTGGTTGAGCTTTTGCTGCAAACTTTGATGGGCATTTTAAAGGATGACACCTTCAACTCGGGTGTTCGCAAAAAGGCTGTTTCAGCCATCTCATTGCTGGCGGAGTACATGGCGTCAGAGCTGTTAACGAGACTCATTGAAGATATCAAGGCTGTGCTTGGATCTCCAGGTCAATCACCACTTGTTCGAAGATTGTTCGTGTCAATGGCAGGGCAAATGGCAAGAACTAGTCCTAAAGCCGTGGGTCCTCATATCCCGGCGCTCGCTCCGTTAATTCTAGATGTTTTGGATCAAAAGCATCTTGATGCTCATCTGGAGAAGGTCTCTGAGGGTGATGATAGCCCCGAATATGAAGAGCTAGTCGACTCTGCCATTGCTGGTCTTGAAGGATTCTTGGCGGCTTGTCCTGAGGAGATGAAGCGGTTCACAGAGGAGGCAATTGAGGTTGGTCTCAGTTTTTCTAAATATGACCCCAACTCGGTGCCATCTGATGATGAGGATGAGCCGATGGATGAGGACGAGGAATTTGAGGATGAGGAAGATGACGAATTTGAAGAGTTTGCTGATGAAGACGGTGATTCGAGCTGGAGAATTCGCAAAGGTGCCCTTAGAGCTCTATACTCTCTTATTTCAACTCGCGGAAGCCAAGATCTCATCGACGCCGGAGTGCTGTACAAGAGAATTGCTCCTGTTCTTGTCAAACGGTTTTCAGACACGGATGAGAACGTTCAACTGGAAGCCATCTCAACATTATCTCAGACTATTCGTAAGACCTCTGACTACCTTCACCCTGGTAGCGAGAACGACGTGATCGATCCTGAGGCACTGCAAACTCCCACAGTTAGTCGAAAGCGGAGACGACAGAGTAGTGTTTATGGTAACCGGGAAGTCGTGGTTGCAGAAAACCCTGCTACCAAGAATGTCAAGGCGGATCTTGTGAAGTTGGCGCCGGCTATCGTCAAGGCTGGTGCGAAGATCCTGAACGGGAAGACGGCCTCGGCGAATCAGGCTGTCATGGGTCTTATGGACGACCTGATTAAGGTCATGCGCGGTGGTCTGAAGAACGACTTTGATCCGATCATCTTGGGTACGCTAAAGTGCCTTGACATGTCGGGTTCTAAGATGACTTTAACTACCAAGGCTGCTTCGGGTAACATGTCAGCAACACAGACTACACTTAAATCTACTGGGTTGGCTTTGATTCGCGATGTTTGCAAGTACGAGCCAGTAATTTTGGAGCCGCATCTAGGCACAATCTCCAAGACGATTGCCAATATCATTGAAGAGTCTTTGTACAAGATTACTAGCGATGCAATTCTAACGGTTCAAGAGCTTGTCAAATCGTTCGTGGTTCCTGGTTCCAACGGTGCCGGGGCTTTGGATGTCGTGAGGCTCTACGAACTGACGCTCAACTTGGTCCAAAGCAAAAAGAAGATTGACACCGATGTTCGTCAAAGGGCTACATATGCCCTCGGTGCTATTGTCTCCCACTCTCTAGACTTGGGTGCGGCCTCAGCTCTTTCCGCTAGTCAAGTGTCCGCAGGTCTCCAAGCTCTTCTCCAGCGCCTTGGCATGGAATCCACCAAGGTCCAGGCTCTGAATGCGCTGGACACTATTGTTGATCAAGATACTAGCATTCTTATTAGTCTTGGCAATGAATTCCTTGAACAGGCTGTCTTTAATCTTGCCAACATTGCAGGTACCGGTAAGCGCCAGCATGCTTACCTCGCTATCGGAGCGCTTAAGAGGTTGATTTCGCCAGCGACGGCTCAAATTCTGCTACCTACCGGTACCTTGTCGACTGTGGTTGAGAACATGTTGCTGGCAATCAAGTCAGATGATGCCAGCTTGGTGACGGCAGCTTTGTGGGTTCTTAGCTTTTTGGCCCAACTGGATGCCAAGTTGGTTGGATCCGATGCTGTCGCTCAGGTTGTTGCGGACAGCATTGGTACCAAATCAGCGGATATTGCGATTGAGCCTTTATTGGCTTTCGCCGCTGCTTTAGGTCAGGGTGGTTCGGGTGCTCCATTGATGCAGAAGTTGCTTCTAAAAGCCGATAGCCTTGAGTCGGTGGAAACCTGTGGCCGGACTATCGGAACCCTGTTGGTTACCGGAGACGGGTCCGTCGGCGTTGAGTTAGATGCGTTCCTCACAGAGCTAAAGAACACAGATGACATTACCCGACAGAGTATGGCGTTGTGTGTTCTCGGTGAAGTCGCCAAGCGTACGGGCACTGCGTCCAAGATTACACCTAATGATTTCATTGCTCAGTTCGGTGAGAGCATGGATCAGGTGAGCCTGATTGCTGCCGTTTCTCTGGGCCGTGCCGCATCTGGAGATGTTGGGGCTTATCTTCCTGTGCTCTGTAGCCCTGGAGAACGCACTCCATTCCAGGGATATCTGTTGATTCACTCACTCAAGGAGCTGTTGAACTCGGGGTCTACCGAGGTGCAACCGTACGTTGAGAAAATTTGGGACTACCTTTTGAGTGTTGATACTACGGTGGAGACCCGGGTAGTTGTCGCAGAGTGTCTGGCTAGACTGACCGTGTCGGATCCGACTATATTTATTCCCAAACTCCAAGTAAGTCGCTGAAAATACTATGGAATTATGATTTCTTATATACTAACTTTGTGTCACAGCTTCTTCTGAACCAAGAGAACCAGGCCACTCGCGCGCTTACCATCCACTGCCTGCGCTACGCTCTCCCTAACTCGTCGCCCGCGTTTGAAGCTTCATTGAAAACTACTCTTGTTTCAATGCTACTCCTTGGTCTCAAGGACTCTGACCTCGAAAACCGCCGCCTAGGCATGACTAATCTGACTACCGCCGTCCAGTACAAGCCTGACATCACCCTGCCTCGCTTGGATAAGCTGATGGGTCTGGTGATGCTTGAGACTGAAGTCATTCCAGAGTTGATTCGGGAGGTCATGATGGGACCCTTCAAGCACACTATTGACGGCGGTCTCGATATTCGCAAGGGTGCGTACGAGACATTGTATGCCCTTCTCGATCAAACGGTTCAGAGTCTCGGCGTCCCTGCCATCTATGGTCGTGTTATCGCCGGTCTTTCCGATAACCATGATATCCGGTCTCTTTGCAACCTCATGGTAATGAAGCTGATTGATATCGACCCCAAAACCACGGCCAAGCAGATGGATGCGATCGGTGTAGCATTCAAGAAAATATTGTCTGTCGAACTAAAGGAGAATGCGGTCAAGCAAGAGGTTGAGAAGCAGGGTGAAGCATGCAGAGGAGCTATGCAGGTCAGTTTGGCTCTTTCGGAGAAGATTAAGGTGAAGCCGAGTGAGGCGCCGGAGTGGGATGCATACTGGAAATGGGTGAGGGCGAATATGGCAGCCCAGTTGAATGCGGTTGCGTTGGGCTTAACAGTTGTGGCGCCGAAGGCTACCCCGAAGAAATAAGCATGTACTTAAACAAGATAATGGTCATAGTCAATGGAGATTAAAATGTCATGGTGTGGATATAGGTATGGGTAGAGGTGTGGGGTGATAGGTTTTCTTAACGCTATGGTATCATGAAAATAGTAAAATAAATGAAGCATATTGAGGAAATCAAAATCAAAACAAGCAGCCACCGTTATCCCTTCATCCTTTCTAAGCCAATCTCATCATCATCTTTACAGTCGGAATAAAGCGATCCGAATCTGCCTTTTGCTCAGCAAAGGTCTCTGGGAATGCTGCGATGCCTCCAACGATCGCAGCCGCCAAGAACGCAATGGAGATGAAACTCCAAAAGAGCCCCCAGCACTTGGACGATCCACCGTACCGGTTAGCAAATTGACTGGCATCGGATTCGTTGACTTTACGGAGGATTAGGTCGTCGAAGATGTCCCAGACGGAGTATAGGGAGGACATGGTACCAATAAAGAGCTGCGAGGATGTTAGTTAACAGAGAGTTCTTGATGCTGTAGAAGATATGGCTGGGATAATATACTTACGACGACGAAGCGGAGGGCCTCAGCATGGTTAATGAACCAGCAACCAACAAGAAGACCAACAGCAAGAAGAACAGTCATGATCGTCAACCAATCTCTCTTACCCCACCACAAAGTTAACAAAAAGGCAACTCCCAAAACGATACTCGCCACCTTACTCGCTACAATATTGAACCCCGCAAACACCAACAACGCCCCAATCAACGAAGACCCCAGATACCCGGCCGGCAACGTAACGGCTGAAGCCCCGCCAAGCATATGAGTAACGCCGCCTTCATGGGGATCCAGGGAAATCGACTTGACTCTCCCGCCGGTGAGCAGACAAGCGAAGGCATGGCCGAATTCGTGAAAGGCGATTGTGAGCATTTTGAAGGGCCAGAGGAGGTGCTTGAGGATGGGAGTAAACCAGAGGATAAAGATAGCGGCGGCATATGCACCGATTATGCCGATTGTGGTGGCTTGTGTGGAGTTGACGGTGAGGGAACGGGCGGATAGTGGGGATGCGGCCTCGGCGCCGGAGGCGAGGAGGGTGTAGATGGCGGGCATGGTTAGAAGGTGAATATGGTATTGAAAAGGTGCCCGATAAGTGTGGCGATGGTGATGAGGTTGAGGTTGAAGTTTAAAGTGGAGCGGGGTGATTTCGTGGTACCTTCCCTATGCACAGTAAGGATCTAATCGGCAATATAAAAAAGGTGGTGATAGCCTCGAATGCAAAGAGTTCCCAATTTTAGTGTAGGAGACAACTATAATTCAGCTGCCTTGATATAATTCAAGCTTAAATCACAAGATAAAACAAGTCAACTTCCGTCTGATGTTCGATGTCAAGCCTGCCTCATGGGCAACAATGGCTGGAGATTCCCTTTTATATCAGAGGCTTTCCAGGTAGACGCGCAATACAGATTATGTTTCAGACGGTGCCCCGCTTATGTCGGAAGAGTTGGGCGCGATCGGCGGCTGGTGTTGGGGCTGTGTCGCGGCTTTGGTTGGGTGGGGATTGCCGTTAATTTTTTGAATGTTGTTGGTGACAAGTTGTAGATTACGAAGGGTCTTTTAGAAGTTATTATCAAGATGGTTACAATTGTCTTATATCGGCTTGACAAGATTGGGATTTCTGATCATTATATTGCGATGGGGAGGAGAACTGGCGAAATAGCGGGCACTTGTCATGCTGAAACATGGACAGAGTGATCAATCAAGTGCTGGTCATGTCAAACGCACATTATTTCTATCTTTAGAAGCCGATGCCTCAACTGCCGGATATCCGCGCCAAGTGTCCATGTCTCCACACATCATACCTGAGTAAATCAACAATCCATATTCACTGCCAATGGCATCGTTTTACTCTGCAATATTCTAAACCATATGTTATATTTTATTTGTACTGTTTGCCATTCATTAGCCAGTAATGCCGAATATCACCGGCTCTCGGCACCGCAGCTGCCTGATTATTCTAACATGGGACAAGGAAGCTGATGACGCGGCGCTTTGTGGCTGAAGAGTTAAAGAATAACAGTTGTAAGTTGGAATAGATAATTAGTATAAAGGTTGTTTGTTGTGGCGATTAGGAAATGATTCGCGTAAAACAATGATATAATTGGAGGAAGTAAAGTGAAGTGAGTTGGTGATGATGTGGCGCAGAGGGTATGCTAAGAGGATCATTTATATGAACTAGCGTCATTATTGTTGACATTTTAAGGTACCGTACTAGGGTGTTATGTTAGGGTTATATATGTGCTTCTTTGGATACTTGGCACGTGTTCATGGTTGCCAATGAAGAAAAAATAAGCTTTACTGATTCTGGAATCGATGATAGTAGCACAGTCATTGTACTCATTCATCTCGACTTAGAGTTTCAATACAAACCCGAGATAGACACTAGATTCCGCTAACAAGTTCTGAAGCAAAGTTGGAACAGCTCCTCCCTAGCTTGCTTTAGACATTGATGCTCATATATGGCGTGTCTCTAGATATACTACTGACTCAATATTTTTGATGTTTCTGCCAGCCGATGTGCTACATAAACAATCCACCTGGAATATCAAGCATATCATAGAAAAATAAATGCCTTGCGGTTGCGTTTTACTAACCCCCTGATTATGAGATCAAGGCCGCTGTAAGGGCAACACATCCCAATCCAAGAGTCACACCTCTTCCACCAGCTGTTTCGGGAAAAGGCTTGGCGATGTGTCGCATTTATGTAATGTTCAGTGCGGACTAAATTGACGGACTAAGCAAAGTATGGGATCTCAATTTCATGTCTCACGCGGAAGCATGAGGAATCCAAACCTTATTTCATGTGATATATCACAAGCCTGTTTACAGTTGAACTAACAAGCTGGCCTCCGATTGCCTAATTGCCTGGCTTGTGGGTTCACGTTACCATCTACGTCAAGACACCAAGTCAACGTCATCTAATTAATCATATCAAATCATCCCCGTGATCTTGTTTCGCCGATCCTAAGCTCACCGCTAGCGAGCATCCCCATCTCAGCCATTCTCCGCTTCCTGTTTCCACAGATCCGCCAAGTCGCTAAGGGAAGATAGGCACTCCAACCACCGCGGTTAGAATTTCCCTGGGACAAAAAGCCCAGACGGTGAGCCAGGGCGTCGGAAGTAGAGAGGCGAGACAGGATAGCGCAGAGGTGAGAGATACGAGAGTGAGAGACCCTTGTTAAAGCAAATCTGGGGTTGTGGACAGATCCAGGATAAGGTTGTGGAGATGGTGATGGAGATGGAGATTGGGTGGATGGTAGATAATTAGTAAGAGAATGCTGTGTATATGAGTGGCTGCTGAGAAGTGCGGGCTTAAGAGGGTGGCAGCTGATGTGGACTTTGTCTGTGTGATATTCGGAGGAGCTAATGAGGTGAAGAGAAAAAAAAAGAGTGAGTTGTTTCAACACAGCATGAGAAGGAGCTTTGATCGTGAGTTCTCCACAGGGAAATGACGAGGACATGAGAATAACAGTGTCATGGCGCTTGGAGATACTGTTTGCTGACGAGGCGGGCGGAAGTATTAACTAGCGGTCTGGCGGTTGTAAAGGATTCGTCGGCCTGCCTTGAGTTAGAAAAGTGGTTCGCCTTGTTTATTGATGGATAAATTAGGAGAGGTTGCAGCCGACGTAACGCAGAGTCCGGGACATATGGCGAGCAATAATGTGATAGGTGAAGTTAATCACTCGGGTTCATAAGTCTATGAACTTGGGTCAAGATTATGGAACAAGATCAATTTGAGCGAGGCAGCCGCCATGTGAGCTTAAGTATGATGAGCGTAGCCTTGCACTATAGCCTTGTGGCCAGTTTTTGCAGCGAAAGAAAAAAACAAAATGCAGGAGCTGCTACAACGTGCTCATAATCTGTTCACTACTCTTGAAATTTTCATCGCGTACGACATTTAAGGCCTCGCTTTCTTCTGGATAATCAGGAGATTAATTGCCCATTGTCACCTTGGTAGCGTAAATCTTACGACCCGTCAGGTTAGAATCTTTCGATTTAGCGTTAAGGGTTTACTATTGTGTTGAGGCCCTAAAGTCAGTTCCCGCAGAGCCCCAAGGTTAGGTAAGCTCAGCCCAGCCCAGGGCCATTGCAGCCTAACTTTATTGCCACTTCAACCTGCGTGTCGTTATCTACAGAATTCTTGGATGAACCAGAACAACATCAAGCAACAATCACGAAGTCCCTTCAACTGTAAACCCAATACGGTAATTAACAGCATCCTTCCTTTGTTATCACCGGTATCAGCGAGCTGCTTCGGTCTTCCGAAGCCACTCACGATAGCGCAAACTGCGAAGCAGAAAGCATAAGCACCACGAAACACAGCAGCCGACACCAGCCTTCGCTTCCGACACCCCCCTTGACCAATCAGTCCACAAGAACAGGGCTGTCTGATCGCTCTCTTCAGTGAATCAGTAGCGTTCTTGGATGCGAGGGCAGAAGAAACAAAACAAAACAGCGCGAGAATACTGCCAAAGTACTGCCAGCCGTCGGTCGGCTTGCCTGACAACAACACCACGACCGTTCGACCAACGCACGATTGTTGCAGGCTTTGCAGGCCTCTGATGGGATGTCTTCGTCTGTGCGACTGACCGCTTTGTTAATGCTGTTTTGAGTTTGATAGCGGCTAGAGGGAATCCTAGTGGCGGCTTTAGACTCATTCTTTGATGGGTCTAGAGCCCCCCGATGGCTGCTAGACCTTCCCTGGGCTTCATCCGTTATCCTAATTTGTTATCAGAACGGTGTCTTAATTAGCCAGCAATACCACCGGCTTGTCCAGCCACCCGCCTGAACGTGCTGGAACTTGATGATACTAACAATTTGCCGACCATAGTTAGCTTCAGACTTACGACCTTTGCACCCGACATCTCCGTCGTAGAACCCACTACCCTTGATCTGCACCACTTTTACCAACCGCTCACTATCATCGCCATGTCGTGGTCCACGGTTACTGGCGCTGCCTGCCCAATCTCAGTCACTTTTGCAGACAAAGGTGCAGAAAACCCCGGTTCTGATAACAGCGGGCCGGGGTTGTCCTCTACGGCAAGCCAAAGCGCCACCACCATCACTGCAGCTAATGCTAGTTCTGATCCCATTCTTACACCCAGCTTAAGTGATACGATAACGGCCGAAAGGGATAGTGACAAAAAGGTTGCCAGTGACGGTTACAGCAGTGCTGCTATTGCTGATACGGCTACACCTACTCCTCAAAATGCCACTGATGGTAGTGGAGATTATCCCACCGACAGTCAATATGTCCATGCGCTGCCCGCCAAGCCCATACCCCAGGTTTGTCGTGGGGTCTCTGAGACCCGGGTGTCTCCTGATTTGACGGGGCTTGTCAGGTTGATGCGCGCTGTTGATGAAGAGAAGAAAGAGGAGCAGGCAGTTATTCTTAGAAGACTGAAGGGGGAGCGGCTGGACCAGGGACTATCGGCATCCAATACATATAATAGTGAGTATCCGCCCTAGAAGTGAGATTGTATTTTTTGTTTGTTTTTGATATCTGTCACAACTCATTCATCTTGTTCTCATATTTCCTGTCTCAATCAAAGTGTGGAACTGGAGTCTGACTTTGGGACAGAAAGCAAGCAACAACAAAATAACCCCAGAGATATCCGCTATATTTCAACCGCTAATTTCGAACAAATTTTTTCCGTTGCGCCTCCAGTTCCATCGTCTTCCGACTTATCATCACTCTCACCTTCTTCTGCATCCGCCGAGTATTGGGATCTGTCCACCATGGCGCCTCTCAACTCCAGATCTCTGGTAAGTTGTTTTCTCTCTCCTCATGTCGGGCCACCCTGCTGCCATTAATATGCTGCTCTTGATCAAGAGCCTCAGCTCTGCTTGTCAGACAGGGCATTTGGTGCCGCAAACCCCAACCCTAGTTTCCACAACAGGAAACTCTCAGCGCTCGTTCCAGTAAAACTAACATTCTGTTTCTTCTTATAGAACGCCATTTCTCGGCTTCAGCGCTACTTGGCGCCCAACTTTCCTCTTTGGCACTCTATCCCAGCTTGTCGTCGGGCGGGTGTCCTGGTGTTGCTGTACCCCGATCAGGCGGGGGATCTTCGTGTCGTTCTGACTATGCGTGCCGCTGGAATGCGCAACTTTAGTGGCCATGCTGCCTTCCCCGGTGGCAAGGCGGATGACACAGAGGAAACTCCGTATCAGATTGCACGTCGGGAGGCTTGGGAAGAGATTGGACTTCCTCAAAACAACGATTTACTGCCCAAGGGCTATGATATCAAGCAACTTTGCTACCTGCCTCACGCTCTTGCGAGGACTGACGTTGTTGTCCGCCCTTGCTTGGCTATCCTCGATCGTATTACTCCGACTTCTTGCCCTTCTGCTCCTGCTGTTGCTGACGCCCTTCGGCCCACACCTCATGCCGGCGAGGTCGCTGCTGTTTTCTCTGCGCCGCTTCACAACTTCCTTCTTACCAACGATGAGACACCTACCGATGGATCCAGCCTTCCCGATGGTCCCTTTTATGATGGCTACTGGTCTGACTATGATGGCGAGGCGTGGCGCGTCCACAACTTTTACGTCCCCATCACCAACCAGCGTGTCACCAAGCCTGCTCCTCAACCTTTTGCTTCCCGCGACCCCGCTCTTGAGCACGAGAAGAGATTGGCTGAGAATGCCGATGTCCTTGAGGAGCACCCGGGTCGTTACAAGGTGTGGGGCATGACTGCCAAGATTCTTGTTGAAGCCGCGAGACTAGCTTATGCGGAGACTCCTGAGATGGAGATCAACGAGGAATTTGGTGATGAAGCTCTGGCGGAGAGGGCGGCAGAGCAAGGTCGGTTCTTTGACCGTAAGAGACGCAAGCACGGTCTGGCGGTGGAGAGAGAGACGCCGAAGCGGAGCATCGCGCACATTCTTCAGGGCTGGAGACGGGGAAGTGAGGAGTCGGCGAAGATGTAAGGCGGATGAGACTTGGGATTTATCACATGTGGTTATGGGAACACTTTACCTGGTATAACAGTACAGGCTTTTCATTTGTCTTTGGTCATTTACGATCTGATAACAGTCGGATCTATGAACCCTTTTATGGGACTTCATCTTTTTTTTCTTGGGATATTAAGGAATTTATTTAGTATACAGCTCATATATCAGGGGCTTTCGTTAGTTTTGGTATGGCCAGGTGCCATAAAATATCATGAATATTTATCAAATCTTAAGTATTAAACTTACTGTGATATATCTGTATACGGTGGATCATGTAATGTGTTTACTAATATATAGAAAGTATTTCCAAGGCTGTTATCTTGGACAGCTACTGCGTACTCTGTCTCTATCACCAACTATCATGTCTCTCTACCTAGAATCATAGCTAAACCTCCAGAATCTCTCTCTCTCTCTCTCTCTCTCTCTCTCTCTCTCTCTCTCTCTCTCTGTGTGTGTGTGTGTTGTGTCTCATTCCCGGCAATTATATCTTAATGGCACGCCGTCTCCTTCACAGCATCACCCTCCTCCCCAAACAAAAGATACCCAACAAACGCGCCCACACTAACCGCCAACATAACCCACCCATTATACGTCATAAACACCAACATAATCATAAAAGCATAGAAATTCTGCACCCCGTACAACGCCGCCTTGACCAAATGGGCGCGCTTCGCCGCCTCTCTTTGCGCAGCACGCGGCGCCGTCGACACGCGGAGGGCCGCGGCTGCGGCGTAACGGCGGGTGAGGGAGCGGAGGGCTTCGTAGCCGGCGGAGATGGCGATTACTAGGAGGAGGGAAATGGCGAGGGAAAGAGGGGTGGTTATGCGCCAGGGGCGGAAAACGATGCAGAGATTGGTGGTGTCCCAGGTGAAGAGCATCTAGAGAGGAGGGGGGAGTTTACGTTAGATGGAGAGGGAGAGGGAGAGGAGGTGGTGATGGTGGGGAGGTGGAGGACTTACGTTCATGCTGCACATGGCGGTGGCAGTTGCCGGGGTTGAGTGGTCCATGGCGGAGTGGTCCATGTGGGAATGGTCCATGTGAGAGTGATCCATTTTGGCGTCGGTAGGCTGTGGCGATAAGTGGTTGATGAGAAGTGATGTTGAAGATAAGTGACGCGATGAGAAAGGTCAAAGTGACGTAGCTTGCGTATCAGGCGTCAGGGTTTGTACTAGGGTTGAAATAGCTGTCGGGCTCTGGCTGAAACGAAAGGTGGTCAATGGGCACACAAGCGGTCTTGGGATAATCTGAGGTTTATATGAACGGAGGAGAGCTAGGGGTGCATGGATTGTTGTTGGAGATTAACTCTGGGTAGGTGTTTATTGGGTGAGTTGTTACGGTATATGCGTGGGTTGTCAACAAATCATGACATGATTGCAGTGTTTATGTGCTCAAAAACCCTCACCTATCATTTCTTAAGCCTACTGTAAAATCGGCGATAAGCTGCCACCCTAACCCCAAACACAACATTGAAAAATACGCCAGTTTTGATGAAACATCGAGTGCATATATATATGCACAATTACAAAATTGACAATAGTCTATAAGTTGATTTGTGATATTGGGGACATGGGAAATTTGAGGCGAGGCTGACGGTGGTGATGGAGATTTTCTTGGTGTTTCGGATTGAGGGGAGTCGGACATAGCGTTGTTTCCGCTTCTAGAGGGTTTGTGGGGCCAGGGAAGGAGGGGCCGTCCGTGATTAGTGGGATGGGATTTGAAGAGGAGGATGAGTTGAGGTTGGTTTGGGTTATATTGATATTTAGATTCAGGATTATCAATTAAAGGTTGTCGGTCTTGGATTTTAGCTTTCTTTTGTTCTTCTTATTATATCAGGCCATTGTTGTACACTATTATATACCTATATATCACCAAGTTCTTTCCAGCATTAGTCATCGCTACATCATATCAGTCCACGCCATCATGTCTATCGCCCAGCCTATCAACCTGCCCAAGTGGTAAGTAGACCTAACTCCAAGCTATCACAAACCCTCACTAACCTCCTTTAGGCTCGAAGAAAACTCGCATCTCCTTCAACCCCCCATTAACAACTACTGTGTCTACAACTCCGACTTCACCGTCATGGTCCGTCCCATCCCGCCATCCACCAACTAACGCTCTCCCCGTATCTAACTCACATTTCCACTCCCATAGATCGTCGGCGGCCCCAACGCTCGCACCGACTACCACATCAACGGCACTCCCGAGTATTTCTACCAACACCGCGGAGCCATGCTCCTCAAGATCGTCGACAACGGCGTCTTCCGCGACATTATCATCCGTGAGGGCGACATGTTCCTCCTGCCGCCGAACACCCCGCATAACCCGGTGCGCTTTGCGAACACGGTGGGTGTTGTGTTGGAGCAGAAGAGACCGGAGGGCATGTTGGATAGAATGAGATGGTATTGTGGGGAGGAGGGGTGCCGGGAGATTGTGTTTGAGGATTCGTTTTATTGCAATGATTTGGGGACGCAGATTAAGAAGGGGGTGGAGGATTTCAAGTCGAGTGAGGAGAGGAGGACTTGCAAGAAATGCGGTGTTGTTGCGGATTGGAAGCCGGCCGAGGGGTCAATTAAGGATCCGAATTTGGAGTAAGTAGAGGAAGGACTGTAAAGTAAGAGCTGTGGCGAGTGTTATATATATATATTTCATCGACAAATGACACCGGCTAGAAGGGATTGGTAAGTGGATGACGGTGTTGGATTGTTTAAGAAGAGAATTAATATACATTTATATATGTTTACATATGTCACATGACCAAATTATTAGCCATTTTAGGTCTCAGCAAACTCGTAGGTCGAAGTCGAATCCTCAACCTTGACCTCAATGTGAGCCTCCTCCACCTTCTTCCCCTCAACAGTCAACTCACAAGTCATCACATCTCCCGCAACAACGGCGCCAACGCCCGCCGGAGTACCGGTCAGCACAATATCACCCGGAGTCAAAGTCATCACCTTGGAGATATCCGACAGCAATCTCGGGATCTGGAAAAGCATAAGCTCGGTGTTGGCCTTCTGCTTAGTGGCGCCGTTGACGGCAAGCTCGATCTCAACGTTGTGGGGGTTGGGGATCGTGGCCTTGGGAATCACCTGGGAGATGGGAAGGAAGGTATCGAAGCCCTTGGCAATGTCCCAGGGGAGACCCTTTTGCTTGGCCTCGTTTTGGGCGTTGCGGGCGGTCATGTCGATGGTAAGGAGGTAGGCTGCTTGGGTATTAGTCATTTGCTTGTATATAAAAGTGGAGCACACTCATCTCATGGTGAGATGAGTGAGTAACCGATCGATCCGACCATCCGGGTTGAGGACTGGGTGCGGAGCGGAAAAGGGGAATTGGGTAGATTTAGGTACGTACACTCGATGGCATCGAAGGCTTCCTTCTCCTGGGTGGCCTCGAGGTTCTTGACCTCCTTGCCAATGATGACGGCAAGCTCGACCTCGTAGTGGAGGTTGACACCCTTGGGGCGGATGACGGGGCCGGCGTTGGGGGCAAGGATAGACGAAGGAGGCTTCAGGAAGAAGAAGGGCTGCTTGGGGCGGACATTGTTAAGCTCGGAGACGTGGTCGCTGAGGAATTGTTAGCGGGGGTGGCTCGTGATAATGATGATTAGTGGGAACTTTGATTTCGCAGCCTTGTAGTAAGGCGGAGTTGTCCACTATGGATTTTGGGAGATATTCACTCACGCGTAGTTACGGCCGACACAGACGACCTTGGAGGGAGATTGGAATTGCTTAGCCATGGTTGCGAAAGTTCTGCGGATAGCGGACATGGTAGTGATGATAGTGACCTTGGGTAAGAAGGGGAGAGAGAATGGGTGAGTTATATGTGGGTAGTTGGGCTATTAGACTGCGGGGAGATCACGATGACTGCTTGCGTGGTGGGATTGGCTGGTGTTTGGCGATGGCGGCTCCGGTTACAGGAGGGAGCACTGGGTTATAGAGGGGTTGTGGGGGGCGCTAGTGGGGAGGGTTGACGATGGTGTGATTGGAGGATGAGGGTTAGTGATTGATTAAGGGGAATATTGGTGAGAAGTTATAGTTGTGTGTGACGATGTAGCACGATCTAGGGACCGATGGGCTTATGGGTTGTAATATCTTTTAATAATTACAATATAAATATATTCAAGACTTATTGTTCGAGACTCGATGTTTGGGGACTCATTGTTCTGGCTTCTTCACTTGCTGGCCGACTCAGATCGCCAGGTTCCGATCGTGGGGAAAGAAGGATTTGATAGGTGACTTGACAATATGAACAGAATCCTTGGCATTAATTAAGTCTCTAGTAGTTTTTAGGAACAATTCCATAGGTTGTATTGGAACTAAATTAAACGGTATTAACCTATGCTGGTACTCGATCAGTATCGCAACACCAACAATAACATAAGGACTTACTTGTAACACCAAGCACAGCATCGTTAAATAAGGTAATGCAATATATATTCCGTATATGCTTAGATTAAACCCAATATGCTAGTCTAGCTAAATCCTGAATTTGGATAAACCATGAAATGAAGGAGCCTCCAAAACGCCAGATGAACCCAATATAATAAATAATGATAAAAAAGAAAAAGCCAACCAAAGAAAACATCATGAACCCACAACCTAGGCGGTAGCCATAGGACTTGGTTCCGGATTGCGCACCTCCTCTCCCCCCATCTTAGCCTTGCCTTTGCCATCAATGTTCTCCTCACTGTCAGTACCCAAATCCATTGGCCGTGACAGCAACAAGGACTCATATGCAATCATCCCCGCCCTATTCCCAATAACATCTCTCGCCCTCTGTCCTACGGTAAACAGACTCTCAAACAGATAATCCTCCGGATCCGTGCAAACCTTTATCTCCCCTCCCGTCATCTCCCCGACCACACACGGCTTCCCCACCTCATCAAATACCGCCAAATCCACATCCGGCCTGCGCCCCCGCCCAATGTGATCCGAGATATTCGCCCTGCGAAACTGCTGCTCAATAATCGCCTCCGAGATGAACAACTGCCCGTCAAATTGGGCAGCAACGCGCCGCGGGTATGGCGCTACGATCGGAGCGCCGTCGGCGGTCGAGTATGTCGTGTGCTTCCAGCGTTTTTGGATCTTCGCGGAGGGCTTGACACCAGCGGGGCCCTCGGATTGCCGGGCGAGTTGGACGGCGTCACTGACATTAAGGTCGGCAATGATCGCTTGAACTTCGATAGCCAGATCATCGGTGGATCGTTTCCTTGTCTTTAATTTGGTCTCCGTCTGATCAACAGCCTCCTGAAAGTCTCCCTTTGGCTCCGTGTTTGCCGCCCCCTCAAGATACTCACCATACTCTTCTTCGGTCGACGGGTTGAATTGCTGGGCCCATTGGGCGGCATGTCTCGAGACCATTTCGTTCCAGCGGTTAGTGAGGAAAAGAGCGTTGCGCTCTTGCTCGGCTTTGGAGTGAGGAGATGGCGGGGAGGGGCGGGCATCATGCCAGCCGGGGGTGATGGAGATGTCAAAGAGTTTTGGGATGAGGATGCGGAACGCTTCGATTTCAGTAGCATCGAAAACAGAGTCGGGATGGCGGGCTTTGGCGAGCAGATCGGGCGAGGAGTAGTGCCAAAAGGCCGAGTGGGCGATGGACCGTTCGTTAAGGGATTCTTGGTAAAGGAATTCAATTTGTGAGAAGATGCGGAGGATGAGAGAGTCAATGTAGTGGGTTGCAAGATCTCGGGGGAGTGCCGATAGGTACCAGATGTCCCAAGTGCCAAAGCTGAAAACCCACAGCGTCTCCTTGGGGACGGCCGACGGCTGCGCGGCTGAAATGAAGGATGTTATTTGATCGAGGAGATCAGGGTGCTCGGGAGTGGGGTATTGGTCTTCAACCCAGTTGTAATCATGGCCGGGGAAGGTAGAGTCGTATTTAGAGCCGGTAGCGGCGCCAAGAGCGTGTCTCCAGAGGTTGTTGGAGGTGAGGGCAGCATCGGCACCTTCGAGATCAGTAGTGTTAATTTGGGGAACATATGAGATGTACTCGGAGCATTTTATCTATATTATGGGACTGGTTAGTATTCGTGATGGATGCTTTTTTTTCTTTTTTCGTCTGTCGATTTTCGTACCTCTTCGCATAACTTCTCGGTCCACGGCTTATCATTTTGACCCGGCCCCATCCCACTAACCGCCGCAATATCCGGTGTTCCGAATACAACAAGTCTCAAGCCACCTCCCGTCGAGTTTGTTTCGGGCTCTGCAGGCTGCCATGTGCTATAAAGAGGCTGGGTGAATGATGACAGATAGGCTCGAGATGATGTGAAACCAGTGAGGTAGGCAGTGATAACCATCATCATGACCACAAGCCCAATGATTATCCGGGGGCCTCCACGGACCACTCGACAAGAGATCACCATGGCGGCGGCAGTGGCCTTGTGGGCTAGGGAGGATATAGATGGTGACTTTTGTTCGATCATGATGGTCATGAGGTACTGTGGGAAAGACGCAAAGAGAAAATGGGGTAAATGTGTTCTCGGTTGCACCCCAGAGGTGGACTTAAGTAGATTAGATACAAGATGTTGCTACAACTGCTGATTGCATGAACGAGGCAACCTCAAAGATAAGCAGACAACTCTGATGTATCAGCGGGACGTATAAAGAACGCTAAAGGGGAAATATTTGTCCAAGTATAGTATTGACCAGTCGTTAGGAGGTCGTAGTTTTCTCTCCTGTTCAACAAGAATGCGTGATAGTCGAGAGCTTGAAAGGCCAGGGAATCTTGACTCTTCGCTTAACAAGATATAGATTCCAATGATCAAGTGATATTCGCAGAGGGAATAATGAAAGGAAACCAAAATAAAAATAAAAATAAGCAGTCTAAAAAGTCGGTCAAATATGAAATCCTATGTGCGGATCAGCACCAGATATGTCTCCTCAAGAATATATTTCTCTCTTTTATCAATCACCAAACATCCAGAGGCTTGTCCCTCCGGGCTATATACAAGTTTCCTCCGGGGTGCCACTCCAAAGAAACCGGGTAGGAGCGCCAACTTTAATGTGCCTTTTTTTATCAGGAAGTTGTAAGTCAACGCAGGCATTAGACAGCCCAATTTGGATAGAGCTTGCGTGTCGTCTGTGGGGCTTGGGTTATGACAGAGCGGGGGGTGATAAAGTTGAAGGGAGAATGGCAGGCAAGCGGACGATGGGGTAAGTGCCGTTGATGGAATGTTAAAAACAAAGAATTGGAATGGGAAGGCGAGAAGTGAATGGTCAGAAAAGGAAGGAAAGCACAAGACTTCAGACAGTCTATATTTATGGTGGGCCTTTTTCTTTTTAATCTGTTAATAAAGGAGATGATTTACATGTTAAGTACTTGATCGACTGGCCAATAATTGTCCTATATTCACTACCGCTACGACCAACATACGTCAAAACATTGGCGCTTCAGGAGCAAAGTCTCCGTCATCCCCGCTCGGGCTGTGTCTCGCTATTACCCGTCTAAGTGATACCTAGACACTAGACGGATCCACTCAACTACGTCTACATACCCTACACCTACACACATACATATACATACATACACACTCAACAGCCTAACCTTCAGCTCAGTCCTCAACCCGTTCTATGAAACACCTTTATTTTCCAAACAAGCCGTTCACTGCCAAGAGCCTCTGTGCTGACACCCTCGTACTTCTTATAACACCCCCAAATATATCTTTGAGCCCACAGTATACATAAGATGATAGACTCCACACTGTGATATCAGACAGCGCCACCAGTCGGCTCCGCAAACACAGCCAGGATCCACTTTCAAACTTAGTAGGAGGCTTAACTAGAAAGCCACCATGAACTGGTTGATCGTGACTAAACGTATCCAAATAAACCGTCTCACATCAATCCTCACCCACCGCACTACATGAACCCTACAAATACATATTATTGGCGCAGCAAGTCTTGCGTAATGTGCTTCAGTGGCCCCTGATTAGCAACAATGTTTGCCATTCAACAGCCATGTGCTTTGCGGGTGGCGTGAAAAGAAAGATAGTTTAATCCATTGTTTTATATCCTAGCGCTTCCGTTACGGCGAAATGGAGTTGACAGGGACTCGAGGGGCCGCGCCAGCTTACAGGGAGCGAAAGCTGCTGTTGTTGTTTTATGATGGGGAGATGAACAGAAGCATAGGTATAAGTTCGCCAATCTGTTTGTCCAGTTTGGTCACGGAGGATCTATAGATATATATATATATCTATATATTTTAGGATTTAGTATCAGGAAAAGGTGATAGACGCTATTGTTTTCCTGATCACATAGTAGAAAAATTTAGTATATATATTTGCCTCATGTGTTTGAATATGGCCTCGATAGTATATATTTTACTGTCCAGAAAATAGCACTCACTCCAGAAACTATGCGTAACAAGCCCTTACGCGCGACCTCTATGCTGAAATGCCACTGTCCGGCTACCCGGCACATCGTCCCCGAAGATCACATTTAGACATCATCCTCGTATTTCTTTCTCCTAGACTCACGCCACATGCCAGACTCCTCTACCAACTTGACACAGTAAATGCACAATACGCTAAAGGTACCATTCCATCATATCGCCCTGCCAAGAGTTTGATAGGTTTAAGAATCCCCAGGGAACAGCAAAAGCTTGTTGAGAAGTTCAAAGGTAGGTAGGACGTTAGTCTATATAATTGGAGCGCGCGCTTCATGCAATAATGGCCGGGAATATCAAAGGATGGATTTGCACTGGAAATTTTGTGTGTTGATCACTTCCTGAATATCAAGATGCACACGACTTCTTACGGAAACGAGAAAGTACAATTCATGCCAAGGGCCCTAGCATTGGTTCAGTTGCACAGTATCAAAAGCCGACGCCATAGTCAATGAATAAGTAGCTTCATCTTGAAACACGGTTGACCAGCATTACCTAACATTGGCGTCGACGGCGCCTGCATCTGAGCTTCTGTAGAACACAATCATCGACAAGATGATCTTTGATCGGTTTTTCGGCCACCTTGGCCTCCCCAAGTGCCCAACCGCAGTGTTTTACCGTTCGGACCTCCCACTCGCCCAGCCGGCTTTCTCGCCATCCGTTCCCCATCTCCGTATCAGAATTCCCCACCGCATACACTCCCTTGACATTCACATCACTGTTCCCGCCATTTCCATTTGTCATTGAATCAACTGGGGTATTATCTTTATTGCAAGATATCCATACTATCCAATATCTCGTCGTTGCAAGTCTGTGGTTACGATGAGATGATGTCTCGTTAGGTTTGGTGCATGCTGTAGTCAAATTCTTGGCGAGGAAATATGGATGGATAAGAAAGTTCCTGCAGGACACTTGGAGGGAAATTTGTACTTGATATGGATAAAGTGATGCTATGAGCCGTGGTACGAAATGCGATGGGCAGTAGTAGTTGGTTTGCCATGATAGACGCCTCGGATCAGCACAATGAAAACATGGATTGTATTAATATTGCGGGCTTATCAATGTGCATTTAAACGACTGTTTAGTCTGGTAATTCCAAAAGTGACGTATCCTCATTCGTCAGCATGCACTCAATTATTTGTGCTAAATTCATGATGCATATTGTACACGCGTCCCCGATTGCCCCATGTTATTAGCCCGAATTCCTTAATTGTTGTTTTCTCATTTATACTTATTTAGAAATAATTAATGAACAGCCGCCCATATAAACATACCATGCACCTGATCTTCTTATCTCATGAACAAGTAGGTCTAAACACCCAATCTCTTGGCCATGTAGTTTATCGTCACCTTGTAGTCATTTAAGATGAATATAGGGCTTCCAGAATCTGGGAACCGGCGACCCGTAGGTGATTGGAGACAAGGTGCGACTTAGCACAAGATATATATATAGGGGATGTTCGTATAATGAACTATAGCTATGTTATTGGTGTCAATTTCGCGTTATCTCCATTCACTTAATGTCTGCGTACTTGGGATTCTTGATAGTGACTGGGTATGAAAGCAAGAATCAACAATGTATATATAGGGCTAGTAGTCCGACATAGGCTTAAGTACATGAACCCATATCCACCCAACTAAGACCTAAGAACCATATGGTATCAATACATCCCACCTCCGGCTACATGCCTCCCGCAGTATCTGTGCCTACACAAGTAAAGTTAAACCCCAAACCCCAGAACTGTAGATTCCAGAGCACCATCTAGTAACATCATGGATATCTCTTGATATACGACATGACCCGAATGATTTTATCTCTGGAATCTATATTTTACGCTAACCACAAGAGTATATAATTGTCTTGGACGTTAAAGATCCCCTTCGCTCGTATAAGGATAGCTTCATATCCTTAGCTACAAGTATGTTCGTGTCATTAGAGAATATTGCGTTGTCAAACTGTAGAAATGATACCTGTGACAATAGTTTTAGTCTGATAAGTTTGTTATAAAACCCACTCTTCATTTTAGTATAGTTTCATCAATCCTGATGTACCATAAGTAGCCAACACGTTCTCATTGTCCATAAAGCTCCCAAATTTAATGCCATTGTTTGATTTTGCTTCTATATGGTATCGATCTATGAAGTTACGTCCATGGGCTTCCGACCATACACCGTGTGTCTAAATGAAAATATTGTTAGTAAACCCCGTAAATCTCTCCCCAACTGCGTATAACTTACAAAATAAAATAAGGTTGCAGCTCATGGTCATACCAGGCGTTCCTCATTTCCTTGGTTATCTGATCAAAGTCCTCTTCGCTAATACCCAAAACCTCTTTAAACAGCAGTATCGCAAATCCCTCCAATGAATTGTCCAGAAAATCCAAGGTATACAAACCTAATTCTCTCATACGCCTGTCATTCGCCCACGCACCGACAGGCACTTTCCACGTCCTATGGGACAGCTCTTCGAATCCACACTTATCCATCAGCTTCGGCATCCCATTGTTCAACACCGGCTCCTCAAAACCACGCCCCGTGAGCCTGCCCGCCTGAATAAAATTATTATACCACCTCTTGAACACGTGAGACTCTGGTAGTGGGCCGTTATTGCTCCTCGTCTCGATATCGTACTCTACGTGCTCAAACCAGCCGCCGGGGGTCAAATGGTCAAATGCTTGTTGGTAGAGCTTATCCCAATTGTCGATGCTACCACCCATGTGGCGGACGTGGATGAAGTCAAAGTGGTTCCGTTCATAGAGCCAGTCGAGTTGGGCATCTTCAATGTGGAAGCGAACGTTTGGGGGGATCCATGAGGGTTGAATAGGGGAGATGTCGGTGCCGATGACCATGCATTGAGGGTTCTCATCAGCAAAGTCGCTAGATTTTGTTATTGTTAGCTTAGGATCTTGTCAGGTAACTATCGGCATGTCTTACGTAGCCCATATTCCCGTGGCACAGCCAATATCGAGGGCATTCTGTGGGTTTTCCACTGGCGAAAGGTAGAGCTTGTTGTCGTACAGGAGAGTCATCCAGTGATGTCTGATATAGTTAGTCTTCAATTTTACTCATCTCATCACATTATTAGGTAAAAATACTCACGTCATCTCCAAGGCTTCAAGCTGCTGGTCATCCATTGGTCCCCTACCCCAGAGTTAGTACACCCCATCTCGTAACCACACATCCGAATATATTGACTAACCAGTAAGTAGTAGTAACACTCTCTTGGTACCGACGGCCGTGAAGCTTTCTATATTTACGGGCATTCTCCGCAAGACTAGTCGTTCCAGTAAAAATACTGCCATGTTATTATTCGGGTCCAATGTATAACTGAGTTTTCCAAGTTACTTACCTATTGTTGCCATTAGCGGCGGTATCGCCGAAAGCAGAATCGTCCTCGAAACCATCATCTGAGGTTCGCTACACAATTGATAAAGCGACGGTTAATATTTAGCCTACATACTCGAGGAATGCCGTTCGTTGACAAGAGACTGATATCACAAGAGTTTACATAGCCCTTCAACCTGAGGGCTTTGGCTCTAGAGTCAACAAAGTTGTGATGCTCCAGCTGCTGCATGGGCCTTAAAATCCCGCTGTACATTATGATATGAGATGGACAAATAGGCCCCTGTAATATCATAAACGTCAAGCTATCATATAAACTCCATCCACAATCCCACCTTCGAACTTGGATGAACAAGCTCCACTTCAGTAATCTCTTTGCCAAACGAGGCTCTGATAACACCAACTTACCGGAGTGATCCTCCGCGAGCTACCATCGTGAATCTCCATGATTATAGTGTCCTGAAGAGGTGAAGGACTGCGAGGTGATTCCGGTGCCTTATAGGCTGGAGAAGAAGGTGGCGATGAACGCGTGCGGGTCGCCAGTTTGAACGATAGGGCCGGAAATCCGGTAACGAGTAAGGCTAACAAGTGATGGCAAAAGGACGGGGGGGGGATCTGCCGAATTTGTGCGTGAAAAGATCGAAGTTTTTTTTTTAAAAAAAAAAAAAAAAGAAAAATGGTGGATTGATGTGCAGGTGCGTGGCGAAAACAAGGAGAGACAGTGGAAACAGGGATGATGAGGGAGAGCGCGATTATGATAAGGTGTGAAGGCAACTTGATGAGGATATCTTGCGATACAAATGATATAAGAAAACGATATATATTAGGAGAAAAGTATGTAAAGGGTAGAAATCATTAGCTACACCTACCGGCCTTCTCCTTCAGATACCCAAACCTAGATTCTTAACTCGGAAAAAACGGTCAAGGCCTTTCCAGGGATTTCGAGGTAGCCCGCCAGCTGGATATCTTTTCTGGTTGTCAGTTCCAAATGCCCGGGTCACCATCAACCACTAACCCATCCTTCAACATCCTCTCCTTGTTCAACTTCGGGGGCCCCCCATACTTAGCCTCTTCAAAAGATCATTTTCACCGCTAATGATCATTATTTATGGGGTCGAGAAGCCTGCTGGTGACCCGGTCATCTGGATGAGGGATACGGAGATGAAAATCATCCAGAAAGATGGTGTCAAAGCATCCGGAAATGTCTTTTCAGTGGGGAATTAGGTTTAGAGTTGTTGGCATTGGTCATTATTGGTACAGTGGGATGCAAAGGTTGGTCGGCTTCAACCTCTTATTACGGAGATGTGGTAGCAATGGTAGGATCGTCATTGGATTGCTTACTTGCAGGCAGAGGAATAGCCCATAATGGAAGCCCGCAGTATCGCAATGTCCGTATAAGATATGTCATCTCATACCACCATATGGAATAATCCAATAAATCCCCAATCTCATCATACAATATCTATCACACAACATTTATCATAAGCCGGGTTACAATACATCGATCACCAATCACATTCCAACCTTTTCTCCAATTTCAGGAACCAAACTTTCTCCGTACAACAACTACCACTCTCGCCCATATCATCCTCCTAGCCCACACACAACCCACCAAACCGGGCGTAAGCCCTTCCATCTCCGTGCCTCCTTCCCAGCCCCTGCCCATCTGGATCTCCACTCGCCAACACACAGTCAACTCTTGGCTATAGGTTATCTAACCTCGCCTACTTGGCCTGATGGCTTGGCAGTGTTGTACTTGGCGATTCCGGCCCGTAGGCCATTTCATATTTTCCCTATAGAAGCTATTTGAGAATAGGCCCACTGCATCTGGCAACGTTTCACGACTAGGGGACCTGGGTTCATGACACCATAATGGAAATGATGGACATGTTGAACTGGATTTAGACGACGTGGGACGGGATAGGGAGAGGATCTTGTGATGAGAGCTTAATATTGTGACTTTTAGTTTAATGTTTTTAGCCTTTCTAGATATGGAATCTCCTGGGGTTCTCCCTTTTTGTTCGTTCGGATGAACAAGGGCTTTGTGGGATTTGAGGTTATGTTGAATTACGGTATTAAAATACTTCTGGCCTCGGGAAAGGAGAATGGAGAAGGGATCTCCAAACATCTGATTACTAAGCATATACAATGTAGGTTCTATGTTCCTATTATTAACCCTATCGTTCATGATCCAATAAGCAGAGTATAGATACATGAATAGCATACCGAGACACTAAGTCGACACTTTGACTAAGTTATACATAAAAGCCCCAAAAATATGATGTTGTCCAAGCATTAATGCAATATATTTATTCGTCGCCTTCAGATCCTGGCTCACAGACCGGGAATCCTCTTTCTAGACTGATGTAGCCTAACTCAAACCGTTGGCCCCAATCAAGTCGCCATACACATTTCCACAGCAAAGTACCCGTCCATCTGATAAGAAAAGATTAGACAGATATAATGATACTAGATAAAATAAAATAACATCCCTTTCCTATTTACCAATGTCCCCATACGGGAAACAAGTAACCCAAACAAGACACCCAAACCAAAATATCACAAACTCCTAAAGAAACAACAACAGCCCAAATTCCCCATGTGCCACCCATCCATCCGTCCCATAGTAACCCAACAATAAAATAAAAAAGAAAACAAGAATAGCTAGAAAAAGAAATATAGGAGAAGAGGGAATATGATCGAGAGAAAGAGCCCATTGGTTATGGCCGAGTGGCAGTAGAGGCCACGACTCGACATCGGCTCTGGCATAGACCAAACATCCCCACAACCCAACAAAAAGAAAAAAAAAAACAACAAAACAGAAACAAGACTCGAGAAATAAACAAATGACTAGTGTACACACAAGCAGCCATAAATAACACTATCACCAATGACCACGATGGAGAACGAATCAAAGATGAAGACTGCTAAACTACAATATGCACACAATGCTTTTGATGTGAAATCGGATTTGTTCATTCCCTCATATCCAAAAACGCCGAGCAAGACAACCGAGATCCCAAACCAAAAAAAAATGTCACCCCCATTTACTCCTCCTCGGAGTCCGATTCATCCTCAGAATCCATGGGGGCATCTGACATGGGTTCCGGCGAAGCACCCGATGGGTTACCTCCACGGAACTGCTCCCGGACTTGAGTCAAATGAGCTATCCGCGCTTCCTGTTCACGAGCACTCATCGGCTTATTCTTCTTAGGCTTGGGCTGTCTGGCAGCAGCAGCGGCCGCCGAGTTATTGGCGCTATGAACAGGGGAAGCAACCGGGGACACAGTAACTCCAGCAGCGCTACCGAAATCGGGCAGGTTTTTCTTGCAAAGCTCCCACAATTTGGACAACGCATCGTTGCTCAACTGATCGATATCCAGTTCAAGCTCACCGTTGGGGTTTTCCTATAATTGTATTAGCGATAAATTGTAATAAAACAACGACAGGGTCATAAAACATACCGTTTGATTTGTGTCACGCTTGATAATATCAATGGCACTCTCTATGGCGTTACCAGAAAGTTCGTTGATGGCATTAGCAATGATTGTCTTGTCAGCCTCAGTGATGATGCGCTTCTTCTTTTGGTTACCGCCGCCGCCACCACCCATGGATTTGCGACCGGAGCCACCAGACTTCTTCGCTGGGGCACTGGCGGTAGGCTTGGGAGCGCGCGAGCCCTTGGACCTGGACTTGGGTGGACGGGAGTCAGGCTTAACATCGCCCCGCTTGCGCTTCGAATCAAGGACCATGTCTTGAATAACGTTAAGCATTGTTTTCTGCATATCGATCATGGCCTTGTTGGGTGAGTCTTCCAAGAACAGATCCAAGAGCTTTTGTGTTTCTTGCTTAAGCTTTTCCTCGAAAGTACGGATTTCATCATCAAGACCAGGCTCCGCTTTGACAACCACCTCATCCTCCATCTCATCATCACTAGGGAGACTGGCAGCAGTGGCAGCCTTGGAGGCAGCGCGCCGCGAAAGCCACTCGTCTTTCTTCTGCCATTGCTCGCGGAAAAGCTTCTCTAGAGCCTTTCCTTGCAAGTTAACAGGTGTATTGGGTGGATTAAAAGTGTAGCAGTTTCTGAACATAAGATCAACATCGCCGAGGAACTGTTTGGTATTCAAGTACTCGCCAGACTGGAGCTTAGAGCCAATTGTGCTCAAATCCATCGGTTTCTTGATGACCTGGAAGTAATTGGGAATGTCAAAAGCCACAGGATCAACTGGCTCCAAGAAAGCAGCATTTATATCGTAATGCCTCGGGTTCCGGATTTCAGACAAGACCTCCTCGCAAAATTCAAGTTCCGGCTTTCCTGACTTCTTCTTGCCTCCCTTACCATAGTCAATATCTTTGCTCTTGGGAGGGTGAATAGTGCGCTTCGGGCGGTCACTTTCAGTCAGCGTCGACGCTCTGCGGATCGTAGGGACACCATTCGGAGGAACCGCGAAGGTGTCTGAGCCACCTGCCTTGTTCACTGCGGGGCTAGCGGCGCGACGGGCGGCAGGAGTAGAAGACTTTGCTTTATGGTTGGGCGGCGCAGGAGAGGAGTGAGCGGCCGCGGCCGCAGTGGGATGAGAGATAGACTGCCGTTGTTCGTGGTGACGAGACGGTTGTTGTTTCATCGGGGCCTTGGGTTTCGCAGGTTCTGACGCTGAGATGGTAAGACATCTTGTCCAAACAGCTTCCACTACTCCCAAACCAGCAAGTGTAATGTCATGGAGATCGCCATTGAAAGCCCGCGTGTTCAGATAGATAAGTGAAAGATTGTCCTTGAATTCTCCGAGGGTGGCATATGGCTCATCCCGCAGAGTTCGTTCCAAAGTACCCAGATCCATCGGCTTACTAACACGCGCAAGGTAGGCTTCTGTAAGGGTGGGCCACAGACGAATAACAGCGTCCTTGAAGTGCGCACCACCTTTAGTCTTTTTGATACCGGCAATTACTCTACGGTATTCTCTGGCTTGGAAGGGTGATATCTCTTGTTTCTCAAGCTCTTTGTCAGACCAGCGAGCTAAGCTATCAAGACCATTGATCTGAGTCCCGTTTGAGGCTGGCGCATCCGCTGTGGGTACTGGGGCAGATGGGGTGGTAGCGGTACTACCTTCGGGAGTGTCCAGCTTGGTGCGCTTGGCAAGGGGCTCGGTTTCTTCATCTTCATCACGCTCACGGGAAATCTTTGGGGCCGCTGGCGCATCGGTCATGGCCACATCGGTGGACGTGTTGCTAGAATTTTCGACCTTATTTTCAGATTCCTGCTTCACAGAATCCTGGCTGTCGGAATTTCCTTTGGACTCTGATTTGTCGTCGGATTTCGGCTCTGATTTCGAAACGGATTCCTTAGTCGCATCGTCGGCTTTTGAGTCTGCCTTAGTGTCTGACTTTACTTTATCAGTCTTAGAGTCGTCCTTGGTAGTTTTGGCGTCGGAATCAGATCCATTTATCTCGGGCTTCTGGTCAATCTCAGTGTGACTGAGTAAGGCGTTAGTTTAGGCCGACTGTGTTTATTCTACCAGTTACATAACTGATCGTCACGAAAGGCCGTGGCGTGATCTACGACATTCCATACATACCCATTAGCTTCCGGTTTAGGCGACTTAGGCACCACAGTGTCAGGCGCAGCAACAGCCTCAGGTTCCGGAGAAGGCATGGTGCAGAGCAGGTGAACAGTTGATCTCGCCTATCTCGAAAACAAGTTACGAGATACAGATCCAATAGAGCGAACAAAATTAAAATAGAAGAACAAGTGATGCGCAAGTCGATGAGGGATCGTGACAAAGATGAATCGACACTAGATACCAATCACAAGGTGAATCGCGAAAGTCTGGAGGCGATCAAGATTTTCAAGGTTGTTGTTTACTTTCGTCGGTGGCAAGGCGGCAAAAAAAAAATTATTTAGCTGGGTAGCCTGAGGAGTCGAAATAGCGGACGCGTTGGTGGTGATCGTGATCGCGATGCGCAAGTGGATAGAATGCGTCAATGGGCGTCAAGAGTCGAAAAAAGCGTAACAAGCAGAAAAACCAAGTCAATGGCTCTTTGCGAAAGTAATAGTAAGTTGTTGCAGTGTTATATTAATGATATTTAATTTCTGCAATTGGCAGCGACGACTTTTTGAAGCTGCGTTGATGTAGCCGAAGTATCTTCACACACAAATTTGGTGTATGGGTACTTGTGGGGGTATGGTAGCGGCGCAAAAGGTCGAAAAATAAAAACGAGAGTTTGAGAAAAAGCGCGTTCACGTCAGTGGAATTTAGTTAAACGGCGCGACCTGGTATTTATCAGGTTCGGGAGCGCGGAATATCTGGCCTTATCAAGGCCACTGACGAGGGCTGTGAGCGACTCTGATTGGCTAAAAGGGGTTGGGAATTGGCGATTAGCAGGGATATTGAGGCCGTGCGACAACGCACACAATAAGAGGGCAGGTACTTGGGTGACTCACGCGTATGATGGCTTTAAGAGCTACAGCTGTAGGTATTGAGGCCCAGTGTGTAGCCAGCGCACGCACAGTTGAGGAAACGGGGACAAGAACGCACCTATCTTATGCCAGCCTAAGTAAAGCAAGGAGGGCATCTTGACATGTGCGACAGAACGTTTTTCAGTTAATATCGATGGCTAGTCGCAAAATTGCTCTAGTATCTTGTGAGGATGAGAATATTGAATTCACTATGGCTAATATCATAAGCTTCATTCAGCAGCGATTTGTGTTGTATCAACTCCATAACAATCAGAATCCTAATTGACATCAGCCGGCCCGTTAATGTCCAATATCATGCACGATATTTCTGCAGAACACCAGCGTCGCTTTGTGCAACAGAGGGGCATCCGCCATACTAACACCAAAGAACAACCACTCAACTTACATGACAGCGCCCACAGGATCCAGCTTGCTCCCCTGGGAAGCTCCAATGGGATAACTTTCTACAGTAGTCAAGGCCCGCTTTTAAGTATAGTGGGGCAGACACAGTGGCCCCACATAACATCTGTTTGCCGAGAATGGGGTGGGTTTTGAAATTCCTGAAACACTATCATGATCACGAAAAAAGGCAGCCGAAGAAACGAGGGAAAAGCATTGACGTCTTGAATTGGATGGTCTTCGAAGTCGCAAAAATCGACTTTGGCAGGGCTAGCTGCGATTGAAAGACATGGATTGCGACAAACAAAACAAGAAACCCCTGCAAGTCTAGATCCTCAATTCGGTAGCTTAATATCACGTGAGTGACTTTGTGAGTCAAAGCTTCTTCCTTCTGGGGTATGGCTCCTACTTTGCAGCACTCAGAGTAAAGAACCATTTAGAAATGAGAAGATTGTAGATGTAATATTTAGATATATGACCCTAGTATTCAATAACCCTACCACGTGATATTAGAAGCTACTTGCATGTCATGCCCCTCTATGAGCTCCACATCAGCTTTGATGCCTGCATGAGAGCTTGTTAGGAGCTCTAAACGGATTCTACTATCTCAAGGTACCGAACGCGGATTCTGTATTTTTAATTCTTGTCATCCACATAAGCAAAATAATCAACATGGCATCTGAATTGGATGAAGCGCAGCTCAAAAAGGTCGGCAATTTCATGGAATTGACTGGCCTTGATTTGCCAGAGGTACGCTAATATTTTGTTTAAACCTCCCACTTACATCCCGTTACTACATGACAATCCACTAACACCGCCGTCGCAAACAACTTAGGCCACCAAACAACTTGAGCAGTTCAACTGGGACATTGACTCTGCCACTCTAGCCTTTTTCGGCGGCGACGACGCCGTAGATACTCCCACAGAATCTCACACTGTCGACCCAGACTACACTGGACCTCGCACTCTTGACGGCCGCCCCGCGCCGGAATCCGCCATTCCTTCCGCCGCACCTAAACCGAAAGCCAAAGCCAGACCCGCTCAATCTGGCCGCCGTACTGGTTTGGCGACATTCTCTTCCCTTGTCAATAATGACGATGACAGTTCTGATGAAGAGGATGAGCGCCGCAAGCGTCGGAATCTTTTTGCCGGTGGTGAAAAATCGGGATTGGCTGTGCAGGACCCCAATCGGCCAAGTGAGAGTGACCAGACCAACGATCTTTTGAGAGGAATCTGGCAACAAGCTTTGTAAGTCGCCCTGTATTTACCATAGTCTCTAAAAGTCTAACGAATTCATTATGTAGAAGCGCTAGAGATCGCACCAACGAACCTGAATCCTCAACTGCGGAAACCCGCTTCCGCGGCAATGCTCGTGTCCTTGGCGGCGACGGCGTCGAAAGTCGCACCATCTCAGACCCCAGTGCACCCACCCATACAGCCGTCCCTGCCACCAACGACTCTGACGATTCCGATGTGGCCGTTCGGGAAATTCACCTTTGGCTCGACGGTTTCAGTGTCGGCGCCGGCCCTCTCCACCCCTTCTCGAACCCTGTCAACCAACAAGTTCTCCGCATGATTCACGGTGGCCAAGCGCCTATCGATTTGTTGGATGTCAGGCCCGGACAGCCAGTGAACTTGACAGTCGTGCCGCATAGAGAAGACTGGAGACAATTGCCGAAACCGAAGGAGGCGTTTTCGGGATCTGGGCAGCGGTTGGGTGCACCCGTGCCTGGCGTCATGGTTGATAGTTCATCTTCAACTAAGCCGACAGAGAATACATCAACTCCGACACCTGCAGAGCCCACACTGACTACTGCGTACAATCCCGATGAGCCGTCGGTGGGTATTAGAGTTCAGTTGCCGTCTGGCAGTCGGTTAAACGCCCGGTTCAACTTGACACAGACAATTGGGGATATCCATCAATTCGCTATTGCATCGGATCCATCGCTAGCGTCGAGACCATTTGTTGTGGCGACGACATTCCCGAATAAAAATCATGAGGATAAGGGGGCGAAATTGGGAGACCTGGGAGAGTTCAAGAAGGGCGGTGTTGCGGTTATCAAGTGGTTGTAGAGATGATTAGAGATGATTTCTTGGAATTAACATCAATGTTTTAGAGAATTAACAGCCAACAGATCCAGAGCGATTTCATAATATAAATAATGACCACAGATACAAGTTACAGATATGAGATATAGATGAGACAGGAAAGCAAGAGTTAATATGTATTGGATATGAATATAGCGATTTTTAGAAAAGATCGTCATTAATGAACCCCCGATGTGCGAGGACTGAAGGAGGATATCACCTGTTGAGCTGTGGGCGAGTGTAAATCATACTCATAGCAGGACTGGTTTCGAGTGTTATGAAGTGCATTGCAAAACAATTGACTCCTGGATACATCACCGGCTCCCAGCTCCATATCGCTCCTAATATGCGAATTGTTGTAGCTGGAATTGGTCCGTTTATTCATTTCTTCTGCTCTAATATCTCCTTGAAATACGACAGGCTCGATCCGATTGGGAGGTCGAATCGGAACCACATGAGACGGCGAGCAGAAGATGTTATCGACAGAATCCTTGGGGGAAAAACTGGCCATGTCTACTTTTTTGGTTGTCAAAAGATCCTCAGTGTAAATAAACATTTGGTTCTTGGTAGAGTTGGTAGCAATGACATCCAAACAATTGTCACAGGAGGCTGGAGTCCGCACAGGCACTATGGTGTTGACGGTGGGTGAGAGACCGTAAGTTTTGATTTGGAGGATGGGGTTGTCAGTTGGGTCTTGAATATCGATAGTCAATATGACTTTGTTACAGGACCCCGACGCCTGGGTAGGTCTCGAGACAACGTCCTGATATAACCTGTGTGGCGAATCGAATGAAGCTGGAGTAGCTTTGCTACACAAATCTGCTGTCGTGTATGCGTGTGTCACGCATATGAGTGGTAGACTAGAACGGGTAACGGTATTTGGTGCAGAAGAACGTGGATCAAAGTTTGGGGAGTTATGACTCGATATATGCTCTTTGGCATCAAAGAACTCATCGGCGTCATGGCTATTCGCTTCTGAAGATATAGGCCAATAGTCCACAGCGGAGACATACGCAGAGTCATTTGCATTATCATCACTAGATGGGTCCTCAGCATGATATGAATTATTGGAGAGGCGCAGAGACACAGAGGTCTGGTGGGTAGCCCCAATAGAACGTAGCAACCATTTCGTTTGTGTGGCGGGTTCCCCAATCAATGACAAACAGCTATGGCGACGTAAATCGGCCAAGGCTTTTCTTGCTAAGAGTCCCCCCATCAGGCCCTGCTCTACACTCCGACAAGCAGTTGATCGCAAATGCGATCTACACCTGTTGCTAGACCATGGTATGATGAAAGGCAATTGCGTTTGAGGAACAAGGCACCTCGGTATGACTATCGGCTCTCTTTTATGGTGCGCTGGATTCACCTGCCCCTTGTTGCTATACTCCAACTCAAGGCTCTCCTGAACAACTCTTTCTAGCATATCCTCTTCTTCTGGTGTTGCGCGCTCATAGCCTGATAAGTAGCTGCGGTTCCGAAAAAGACGAGGTGTTTCTCTTAATCTCTTAATGCCATTGGGAACATCGCCCTTGAACAAGTATCCACTGGAAAATATCGGCTTGTGATCTTCCTCGTCCGAATCTTCATTTTCTTGACACGTTACACAATGCTCCTCGCCGGTTTTAGGTTGACGACGGTCCCGCTAGGACGTGGCAGTCGAGGATTCATTCTGGGTAACGTGACTGTGAGAAGGCCCATCCAAAAACCGGAAATGACTGATGGCAATGCGACAGTTCATCATGGCAGCATTAAAGCGCGCCTCGCCAGGGGGGATAACAGCCATAAGATATGTGTTGGTCGTAAACTTGAGGATAAATAAATTAAACTCCAACGCAATCTTCAGCTCCATCAAGACAAATTGCTCCGAGTTTCGTGGGGTACCGGTGAATCTACTAATGGCTTGCTTGAATTGTTTCATAATATTGGACATGCGCTCAAGTCTGTCTTCTGTCGGGTTCTCGGTTGTTGGGGAGGTCCAAGAGGAGACGGCGAGGAAAGATGTACGCTCGAATAAAAGAAGTTCCTCAGCTTCGATAGCAGTTCCCAGATCCGCGAGGTTGCGTTCAATTAGGGCGAGGTTAGGGACCAAATCATGGATAATACCAGCCCAAGCCTTGTATAATGACTGGTCCCAGATGGATGTGGCAAAGGCTTGTAGGTCAAATAACCCGCAGTTATCCCCAACATCTGACCCACTAGCATATGTCTGCGCGAACTCTAGAGTTCGTTGCCGGATATGATGGACACGTTGGTCGTAAAGGGCCTCGCGTGTGCCTGGCGCAACAAGATCCATCTTGTGGACCAGAATATAGATCCGAGCAGAGGGAGAGAACTGCATCAACACAGCAATGATCTCAATATAGGTCGCCAGATCTCGATCAGTGTCCCGAGACTCTATGTCAAAGACGTAGATCAACACACCAACATTGGAAAACACATGGACCTTTTGCTGAGAAAGGTAGTTTTCCATAAACGCTTCTTGGCCACCACAATCCCACAGGTTCAGCGTCAGGTTGCCTAAAAACTTGACATGCGATAGATCGATATCAATGGTAGCACCCCTACAAGACAACGGTTAGATGATCTATTGTATGAACTTGAACATAGATCCGAAAACTCACAGTCTACGGGTGTCGCGAGCAACATAGTTGCTGAATATGATGCTTCGCATGGATGACTTTCCAGAGCCACTTTTCCCCATAAGCAAAACCTTCTTCTTCTTAGGCTTCTTCATCACATCGTGGCGCATCTCAGCGGCAAAGTTTCCCATGGCAGGGGGACCTCCAGGCGCAGCCATTGTGACAGAACTTGGTCAGGAGTTAACGTGATGGGTTGGAGGATAAGATTGATATAATAGAGAAATTCATAAAGAGGCCCGACGTTGATGATTGAGATTGAAGTTGTCGAGCCGTTGATAGATTTGGGATCAAGTGAGGACGTCGTATCAGGAGGTTGGATGACAAGGATGGGGTTCTCTCTGCTTGTCGTGTTAATGCTAAGCAGATGGATTGGTTTGCGATAATGCGAATTGCGCAGGTGCTGGGACAGCAGCAACGAGGTGTAAAGGATGATTATCAAAGGCAACAACACCAACAATAGCAAATGGGAAAGGGACACAGACACTCAAGTATTAGGTACACGATCGAGAAAGAAAAAAAGGTTCACAAGGCAAGTCAGAAATCTTATGACAAGCAGAGTCCACAACCGTGAGCGTGGAAATGCAAGAATCTACGCATACTAATAATCCCCGGAAACGGCATTCGACTGTCCTGAAGAGGTTGGTTAGTGCCAGGGTATAGCGTATTCATAGGGGTGACCGCCTGTAATAAATTGCGCAACTACTCAGTCTGGCGTCCCAAAGCTTCAGAGTGGGGCCATTGATATGGATTTACTGGAAGAGACCTGCATCCCTACCTTGATGTCACGGCTGATCTTCGGATTATCTAGATCGTGGTGGGGCATAAGCCAGTTGAGTTACTACAATCTCAACAACACCTGATGAGAGCATTATGAGAGCGCCGGCTGAAGGTCTGGCTCTTGAAGCTTTACCAGCATTTGTACATCCACAGCCCAGTCAATTAAAGCCTGGTGCTCCCAATCAAGTTCAGCCCATATCCAACTTTCCATCCCACATTTTCCCCCCACACGTCAACACGTCCACACGTCAACAACATTCACACACATCACCATGGCTGACCCAACCCTGTCGCATTCCGGTATTACCATGCACTCCGACGGCGACCTGTACGCCGAGACCCCCGAAGATGATTTTGATCAATCGCCGTCACCGCCTCTGGTTGTCTACCAGCCCCCTACACCGTGGATGCTGATCCGCGGGGCTGCTATCAACCTCTTATTGCCGTTCATCAACGGTATGATGCTAGGTTTCGGCGAGCTCTTTGCCCATGAGGCGGCCTTTCGGTTGGGTTGGGGTGGCACGAAGGTATTTCCAGTCATTCGTCGCCAGGCCTGTTCATGCTGCCAGTATCTAACAGCGTTCAATAAACAGGTTTTCCCCGTCTCAAGACGGAGAGCGCAGCCCATAGACTTCAATGCGGCGCCCAAGCGCAAGGCTTTCTTCCCATTGGATTAAAGAAGTTGCGGCCTGGTTTAAGGCTATTTTCTAAACTTGGAGATATGAGCGTTCAATGGTGGGATGGAGCTCTCGGAAGACTCTATCGGGCGATGATGGCACGTTTAGTGCCTTTGCATTTCATTTTCATACTGATGTCTGCGATTGGAGATGGACTTTATATCCATCCAGTGTTGATTTTATTATCTACGATACCACATGTCTACATATTTACATATTTCTGTTGTTTCTTGAACCAAGTACTTTGGCCGTGACGTAGTGCGTGAAGGAGGCGGCGGCAAGGTGGTGCATGAACCCAGAACAGGGAATCAACATAAACCCGGCACAAAGAGAACCATTTCGTTATATTTCCATCATGACAAAGTTTATAGTGAAGTAGACTAGCCTAAAGCCACAAAGGTTGATTCATAAGGTCATGAACTTTCCATCAGATGCGTGCCAGTAAAATATCCGCACTCATATAATGTTGCGGTGCTCCGACGATTTACCCGTATTTTACCCGCTTAACGTCCCGCCAAAAATTTCCCGCTTTACAACGATAACATCGGTCACCATCTAGCCGCCTGTCATAGATCTGATATTGAGCTGCTTTGCGCTCCATTGGATCCCCTACGTAAACTGATCATTACGATCCGCTGATCTGGTCTATATTGGCCCCGCACACTCGTGCTAATTCTCTGTTTGTTTCATACTCGCCCACATCAGACCAGCCACTATGCTTCCTAGTAGAGGAATGGTTCAGTCGCTGGCGTCTGCCCGGACTGTACGTCATAGCCCCAATTGCTAATACCCAATCAGTCCCAATAAATTGGAGTTGTCTTGATTTGCTTGCAGTTTGCATACTAATTCCTATTCTTTCAGGCCGCCACCCATACCACCCGTACCCCAACCTTCCGCTCATACAGCACCGTCCTCCGCCCCCATAATGCCGCCCACATAACCTCCCGTACCACCCTCGCCGCCACCCCACTCATTGCTACCGGTGCCGCTGTCGCTGGTTCCCGTAACCTTTCTTGGCAATGGCGGTTCTGGCGCAGCAACAACCCTGCTCCTCCCGTTGAGGCCGAAGCGGTTGTCACCGCCACACCTGCGGCGCCCGCCGCTGAGGCAGCCAGTGCTGCTCCGGTGGTTCCCGAGGCTGTTTCCGAGGCTGTGACTCCGGCTGTAGAGACTGTGTCTGCGGTTGCCACGCAGGCGGCGGAGACTGTAGGGTCGGGATCGTTGGATTTGGAGTCGATTTTGGCGATGCCGGAGACGGTTGGGTACCTAAGCAAGTTGGGTCTGGACTTTGGCTGGGGTCCGTCACAGAGTGTTATGTGGTTGTTGGAAAACATTCATGTCTACACTGGCCTGCCGTGGTGGGGCTCTATCTTCCTGGGGCAGTTTGTTGTGCGTGCTTTGTTGTTCAAGCCACTGTTGATGTCTCATGAGACGTCTACTCGTATGCAGATTCTGCGCAAGACCAACTTGGATTACGAGAAGGCCATGCGGGATTTCCGTGATGGTATGGCGAAGGGTGCCAATGATCCGACTGCTAGAGAGGAGGCCATGATGGCTCGTCAGACTTATCTGGCTATGGAGAAGGCTGCGGGTATCAAGAAGATGAACATGGCTTGGGGTATGCTTCAGATTCCGGTTGGTATCGGTTTCTACCGTGTCCTCAACTCCATGACTGAGATCCCCGTTCCTAGTATGGAGTCGGGTGGTTTCGGTTGGTTCTCGGATCTGACTGTCTCCGATCCTCTCTACCTCCTCCCTTTGATCGGTCCCGCCATGATGATTGGCGCCATGAATGTAAGTATTCATATCCCCTAACACAATCCCTATACCAATTTGCTAACCCAAGTATAGGCCAACAGCAAACTCATGCCCGCTGAGCAGCGCAGGACCACCAAAATGATGACGCTCATCCTCATGCCCGTCTCTGCCATTTTCACTTGCTTCCTCCCCGCTGCTGTCCAATGGTACTTCTGCTGCGCCGCCTTCTTCGGTGCCGCCCAGAACACTGTTGTTGCCAACCCCACCGGTCGTCGCATTCTGGGTCTCCCTGAGATCCCCAAGGCAGCTACTGACCCTGTCGCCCAGGCCGCGCACGCTGGTTACGTCTACCAGGGACCCCGCCTTGAGGACAAGAATATTCTGGGTGAGGCGAAGGATGGCTATAATAACATGTTGAAGAAGGGAAAGGAGATGTTGATTAACAGAGAGACGAAGGCGAAGACTAAGGAGGATTGGAAGAGAGAGCAGGATATCCAGCAACAGAGTTGGGATGCAATGAGAGCGCGGATGGCGAAGAAGGAGCAGGAGGCTCGCATGCGGGCTCGTCGTAATGTGTAAGATACTTGAAGAGCAAGGCATTTGGTATGGAGACAAGGAGTAGATATGAGTCTATGTAAGTGGTGAGCGATGTGGGAAATGGGTAGAGAGCAAGAATAGTCCGAGTTCATAGGACTGGCTCTCGTGTATACTATCTTAGATCTTGTTATATTGTATGTACTATATTGTTCTTTTTTTTTGTCATGTTTGTCTCTTTTGTCAATCTTGTTGCGTTATCGTCACATGTCATGATTTTGTATGATTATCAATTTGTTTAATTTGTATTGTGCCACCACTTAAAGGTGGACTTGACCAAATTACCAGATTCTAGTTTCCCAAGTACTTAAATCACCAACAGAAAAGAAATCCAACAGAAAAATCAAAAACACCAGAGAATATCAACCAATACCCAAGCCCGCCAGATCCAAAGAGCATTTAACACAAGACATAATAACCAGAGGCCGTAAACCCAATCCATCAAACTCCATTCCTGTTTGTCTCTTCTTTTTTCTCTTTTTTTTTTTACTGTTTCTTAGAAAACTGTCCCGTCATTATCAATCAAGATCGGTGATTCCCGCGTGTTCGGTCTGCTGACCTCGGCCATTTCCCGGCCACCCTTCCACGATCCCGCCTCCAATAGCTGCGCCAAAGAAATCTCGTTACCCGCGAGTTCCTTCGCAAGATACTTGTTGACTTCGTTATGCAGCATGTCCAAGAACCCGACAGTGACACCCCGCCACTCGACAATGACATCATCAAACGTCTGAAACATGGGGGCAACCTCGACAGCCTTGATGTTCATACGGGAACAGTAATCACGATAGTGAACCAAACCCCTCTCGGCCTCCTCTTCTTTCAAAGTTAGAACGCCAAGGTCAATAAAGAGACCGCCGTTCCGATACTCGGGCAAACCAGTCAAAAGCTCGGTGCCAGCAAAATGGAATTTCATCAGTTGTTGCATAGGACCCATCAAACTATAGCAAAGCCACTGCGTCAACTTATGAAACGGCAAAATACTCTCCCAAGCCCCCGGTGTATTCGACGCTGGGAATGCCGACAGCGACGTTGGCGATTGTGCCGCTGGCTGTGGCATCGCCAAGCACGGCCACGCATCACCGATCGGCTTCCCATTCACCGCCGTCCTCATATGCGGCCAAATTGGCTCCAGGGTGTCAATAAGCGTATTAAACAACACCGGCAACGGCACAATAGGCTTCGACGTCGCCTGGGTTGACGGGTGGGAAAGAAGGTAGTCGACTAGGTGACCGGGGCGGCCGTCTTGACCGTAGACTTCGGAGTTTTCGAGGGCGGCAGCAAGACGGACAAGGAGGTGGGTGCGGCCTTCGAGAGTGGGGAGGCGGTTAGTGGGGGAGTGCTGGAGGCCAGTGGCGAGGGCGGAGGTTGTGAGTTTTTGGAGGCTTTCCTTGTCAACTTGGCAGCGGTTGGAGGAGTTGGAAGAGAAGAGGCCCTAGATGGGAGTTAGCTTGTGTTTTTTTTTTGCTTTATTTTTTGTTTCGGTTGTTAGCGGTAAAGGACTTACGGATTTGAACATCTCGAGACTGGCGATTGCGAGCCCTTCGGAGCGGCGGTAGACGCGGCCGTTTTCATTGGATTTGTAGGACCATTCGGAGCCGGCGCTAGAGTCGATGAGGACGCTGATGAAGTAGAGATCGATGAGACGACGGCATTTTTCGGTGGCGTCGACATCGCCGAAGGTAGAGAGCATATGAGCAATGCGGTCACGGCCACCCGCGCAGAAATGCTGGTGTCTGCCGAAAGCGGGGATAGTGTTGAAGGGGGCGTCATAGTCACGCTGGTATTGTTAGTGGTTATGTTAAGAGATGCATCGTTGTCTGGTGGTATATCTTACTTTGATGATATTAGCGACAAAGTTGACAACGTCTTTGAATTTGGTCATGTCGACATCAAAATGGGTCAGATCATTCGCAATCGCCTTCTCAGTAATGATCTTTGCCCGTTCGCGAACAGAGTGGAGGGTCCGGAGGTACCCGGCGGGATCCAGTTGCGGGTCGGGGATTCTGGGGATGTCGATTTTCATGTTGGGGGAGAATGGAGTCATGGGAGTGGAGGGGGATCCCGAGCTTGCGGAGGATCGGTTGAAGCTGGCAATGGGGGATTTGATGCTGGAGGAGGAGGACTCGAGAGAGGCAACGGAATCGGATGTTTGGATGCTGGATTTATCCGGGGGAGGCATGTTGCCGTTTCTCTTGCGGGTGAAGATGCCCATTTTTGGTGTATTATGAGAGGGTATGTATGTGAAGAGGTAAGAACTGATGAGGTATCTGTATGCAAGTCTCTGCAAGTCGATGGGGCTGTTGGTGTGATATCTATATATATGTAGCTGTCAAGGAAGCTTATATACTGATAACAACTTTGGACAGCGTAGATCAACAACCAGGTCCAAATAAGAAGGACTTCCAAGTAACCGAAGTGGTTGGTATTTATGATCAGCACCCAAGTAAGAAGCGTATGTGATAGCAAGTGTAGTTGTTGATCTTGATCTGAAAAAAAAAAACAAGAGAACACAAACAGGGGGCAACAGCAAAGGCGAGCTGTCAACGTCAGAGGCTTCTTGCGTCTGATTGTCAAACAATACGGCAATATGAATATTCCAAGTGGTGGAATAGTTGGTGTTCTAGCAAATGGAGGAACCAAACAAAGAGGGGCAAATGTGTCTCTTTGTAGATATGCAAGAGCTCGGGTAGGCACGCAGGTTTCCGTACAAGATGGTGTTTGTATCAAAGAAGGCGGCTAAGTATAAAAGTATATGTGTGGAGATAGTCAAGTATGTTTGAGACAAGAGGTGAACCTGACGCAGATAATATGTAGACAAAAGGTTCTTGTGAAGCAATCAGAAGTATAGAGAGTGAAGAATAAAGTCTGTGGAACAAGCGCAAGTCAGAAAGGTGGCGGCGGGGTGGGTGTCTTTTCACTAGATCTGGGCTTTGCTATTATTCTACATTTTTCCAAATGGGGTTGAATATATTTTTGGGAGAATGGCTTGATATTAGGACAAAGACCGATTTTACCTGTTCCTAGTTGCTTGCTTAAATAGCATGTATTTATTGTTGATATTAATTCCCAACTTATACCTGTCCGCTGATTTCCAGGCCGGGGATCAAGACTCACAAATGAAGCACAGGATGAAGAGGGGGGTGGAGGGGGGTGAAGAGATGGTAGAGTGGAGTGATGCGAAGACAAGACATCCTCGGGGAGTGAGAGATGGGAGACACAAAGGATCAACCCTCGGTTGCCGCTGTCTAGAGTGTGAGGTGGATGTCTCTAGCAACATGGAGACATTATGGCAGACGAGATGATAACTGGTTGATTCTTTACATTATCACGACTACTGATTCTCCAATATTGTTCACATGTCATGATTTTTTTTCATTTTCCCGCTTGGTGTGGCAATTAATACGGGATCTGGATACAAGCTTTCGAGTGGGTTTTAAGCCGGCTGCTTGGTCCTGGTGTGACTGGCCGCCAGCCTGGGATGTTGAATTTTGGCCTCAGCTCAGGGGGAGCTAGACAAATTTAAAGACCAGCAAGATGCTAGTGGCCCAAGGACTCCTAAGTGAATGGACAATGCTGGCATGTAGAGGTCGGTAGCGGAAGCTTACTCCGGCTCAGCTTGAGGTCGATCACAAAATTCAGCAGGTAACTGGGGCGAAGATAATAAGATGGCAAGTTTGGGGCTGTTTGACTCTGTGACGGCTTGGCTAACAAGACATGGCATGACTATGAGCGGTAACTTGGGACAATGAGACAATGAATAATCGTGGATTCTTGGTTGTCGCTTCAAGATAAGAGTGCCATTATAGGTCACTCTTTGGTTATATTGATACAATCAGGCCCGTTTACTTGCATCCAGAAACACACTGAACCACTGGATTTGTGGAAAATGTCTTATTAATGCGTCAATGCCCACATCGACAACAAAGAACCACCATTTGGCCTCCCTCCCGGTGCTGCTGAATGTACTCCAAGGATTCCCTATATCACAGCCCACATATAGCCACTTTGCGAACCTCGAGGTCTCGCTGCAGGAACCACCAGATGTAGGCAAACACTCCAATGCAACAATATGGTCGGACTCCGGACGACAAACGACCCTGCAGTAACCCCGCTAGCTATGAAACTAGGAAACAAAACTGGCTGATTGTGGGTATCAAGAGAACCTCATGCGGACATTAGCCACTTATACGTGAACTAGGGTTTGGGTTATAGTCAAGTCGGTTAAACTATATTATTATATTATATTATGGGATATTTTGTGTGTCACTGGGTATCATGGGTTTATCACTGAGTGGTAACTGAATGAGTGGTTTCTGAGATCTCGTGGTTGACAAACTATTGATTGGCTTCTATCCCAATCCAGTAAAGCCAGGAGACGTCACAAACTTCGAACAGAATATACCCTCAAAAAAAAAAAATCCTCACAGCTCCATTGCGTCGAAGCCGATTCCTCAAGGAATCCAATATCGCCTGCTAGCCGCACGAATCCCGTCTCCCCTGACTGGCCTTGAACACAGTATATAGGAAGTCACTCGAGGGACCCTTCCCCTTCTGCTTCTCATACAAATAGCCATGGCTTCCGGGAATAACAACCCGTATCTACTCCGTATTGTATTGTACGGTGTGCTATGCCCTAGCAAAAGCTTTGTTTTTGCATCATTGTCTATGCTGAGCTTCAGTATGTGTTTGGGTGGCAATAGGGCATTGAACGCCCTGACGTTGGCGTGATTGAGTCTGCGTGTTATGGCATGAGTTTGTGGATCACCAATACTCGTAGATTGGTTGTTTATTTTTTTTTCTTTCGGTGCGTGTGCGTGAAGCTTAAAGTGTTAACTGTGGCTGAGGGCCTTTTTTTGTTTGATTAGTTTATCTTACTTAAAGATAATCAGACATGTACGGATCTCAGTTGGGTAATTTGGCTCGAGTATTATTGCTCAAAACGGATTATCATAGATGTGGAGATACAATCCTTCTCTGAGCTCCCATTTATCATAATAATACGCACATCAACCCACCAACATGGTTCACGGCTTGAGTATAAGCAACCAGCAGCATCCTCTATTCAAGAAACAAAAACCAAACAGAAAGCAGATCCTTAGGTTCCGACGCACATGATATCCAAGATCCACTCACCAAAAGCAATGAAAATTCTCCATGAGCACGGCCATTAATACACACGCATTTAACCACCTTGGCTTGTGGGCCCCGAAATCACCCGCCCCCAGACATTGAGATTCATATGCCACGCTTTACAAACATGTTAACCCTTGCATATGCCCCCCGCGTCCTCGCGGGATGATTACCAACTCGGGACAGCTAGATGGTTCTGGGCAAACATGAAGGGCCGATAATTGCGTTAGGTGGCTTGTTATATGCCTCATGTGTGATAATGTGTGATAGTTAGGCATTGAGGGTTTGGATACACGCTAGGGATCGGAGAATTGTCCTGAGTTGCGCGGGGGGCGATAAAAAGAGTGAGAAAGAGAGTGAGAGAGTTGTGTGTGGGGGCGCGTGAGAAAAGGCTGCTAAAAGTGAATATTGGGGTATGTGGTAGTCATTTGGGGTGCATCGGAGTCGAATCAAGTTAGGTTGGGTGATAATTTGTTACACCAAGAACAAGACGTCGGAAATGAGGGCGCGATTTGCGTTGGCAGTGTGCAACATCTCAGGAGCTAAAGACCCAAAATCGGCTTTAATCGCCGTTGGGTATCATGCGGTGTGGGTACCCGTCATCCGACATGACATGGAGTGGATCGAAACCTTTTGTGTCCCATTTCCATCTCCGGACCTTTTTAATGATCTATCAAGAGCTCTTCACACTCAAACAATACAGTTGAACTTACATTGTGATGAAAGTAGCGAGTAACTGATTGGTTAGATTTGGGTACACCCCCATTCACAAACTCGGACCTTCTCAGCGGGCATAAGTGTATTGTGCTGAAGAGACTATCATACCAGCTGAAGTCAAACACTGCAGGCTCAAGCCCAGAAACCCTGGGCCATCACCACTCGATACCTGTGCTTTGTTGTCATGTTCAGAATCACTCACAAGAAATCATAACTATAGACCCAACAGTGACCCCCTGTCTGTCCCTGCATATTAAGATGACCTCCCCGGAACTAATACCACAGTCAACCATAGCTATTGTCATATGCACGCATACACTCCAACTTACGCACACCAGCGGATCCTCTTATACCGAAGCATAACCTAACAAGCCGGGACACCACCATGACCACAGCAACCATGGCTAGGCCCAGTTGCTGCTTGTCTCGAAGCTTGGTGCTGTATCGGTGAGAAAAAAAAGAAAACTATTGCATCGTGGGATCTGTCAGGGAACTAGGGAACGGGCATTTGGGAAGTGGCCAGAGCTTGATGGCCACGCGAGCATTAGCTCAGGCTTTGTTACTGGATCTAGTTGTATATTGGCCGCCTGTATCCCTTCACGATGAATGGCCATATGATAATGACGGGGCTTATAATTGACGTATTGAACTTTACTAGTGGCTTGACTGAAGTCTTGGAACATCAAAGCAGAATACGATATACAAAATTAGATATAGATTATGGTTGATTTGTGACAAACGCCTGCTCCCCCTCCTCCTCTTCTTCTCTAATAAAATTTCACCACGGCGCCCTCCGGATTCAGCTGCCTGTTACGGCATAGTTCACTCTGGATATCAAAGTAACAAAACGGACATATGACACCGATGGGAATATAGGGCTTCACACGAGGAAATGGCGTTTTTGGCTGTCAGTTTTTAGTGGCTCCCTTTGTCGTGGGTCGATCGGAGGTGAACATATGGACAAAGGAAGCTGGGCTTTCAAGAACGAATGGGTAAAGGTCAATCCTCCCGCACGGGCTGCTGGGCGACGGAGGTGGGCTAGCTTGTGATGGATGACTTGGAGTTGGTGATATGAGTTTATGTTAGGTATCATAGTGCTTCTCAACAATTAAACGTTATCTTGTATCTTCCTATGTTGTTAACTGTAATGCCTAACTTAGATATTTGGAGCTTTCAAAGCCATTTTTATCTTCATCTATTGCCCCCCCCCCCTCCAAAATTTCTTTTTATTAAACTTCTTTCCCAACCACTATTATCAATTTTGTTCCACTACCTCCTTAATTCCCAGCAGCATACCTCTCAAACTCGCATTTATAACCCCTCACCTCGCCAAACTCTTCTTGATGTTAGTTAGGTCTTGCGCCGGGAGGACTTCTTAAGACAGTGGGATAATTAGAGGGGGGACAGTGGGTTTGTATACTGTATTAAGTTAACAACTTGGCTCTCGGTTCGCCACCAAAGGCTGACAATGTAACCCCTAAACTAGAAGTGATAAACGTTAACCCCTCAACCTACTATTCATTTATCCACTTACCGAATCAAATGAAATATTCGACATTCCAGTTCTGGATTCCAAAGATCGTCTCGTTAGGCTTTCGCTAGACGACTTAGTTATCCATGATAATCCACCATCTTAGCCCTGTTCCTTTCCCCTGGCCTATAACTGAAGAAAGCTAACGAGCGCTGCTACTAATGATACCTCTTGTCTCATTCAATGTTACGGTGGCGCTCAGTTCCTAATTCAAGAGTACCATTGTGTATGATTTTGCTGATGACTACCACGCTGAAGACACGATGTAAATATACGGTGAGAGATGAGATGAGACCAACATACCATAGAAAGCTTCTTCACAACTTGGATTCAGATCTAAACTGACCACCAATACTATACTAGCTCTCGGGACCGAAACGTTTAAATCTAGGCTAGGACAGTCCCGTGTAAGCCCCATTATAATCTCCACTCTTATGCAAATCTCTACTAATTCTAGTAATAAGATGCCGGCGATGTGTTGACGAGGTTTTCTTTTTGTGTTGTCATAGTCTTTTCTTGATGTGGCATGAATTTGCCGGTTATTAACTTCAGCTGTAATATTCAATGCAGGAACGAACCGCCACCTGCGGGAATTTGTCACTGCATTGAGATGGCAATGTTACCATTCAAGTCTTTGGGGGGAGGTGATAGTGAACCTCGGGGGGAGAAGTTCCGCTTCAGAAGCAAGCTGGACCGATTGAGGATGAGCGCTGTAAAATTGTTAATTGTGTTCATTTATTTCTGTTTCTCGGATTATATTGGCCGACAGGATAAATATCGTGGCCCAAGCAGTGACAGACTTGTCAGCCGACATCGTTAAGTGAACCTCAGCTTGCAATAATCTAGATCTCCACTGCCCATACAACCTAGTCAAGCTCGGAGCAAGTGGACAAAAGCGGTATGTGTTAAGGACAGAGGGCACTCGATGGTTCAAGCTTCTCCGGCCCCCTTCGTCCTCCATGAGCGCAGGCTGAGATGCGGGAAGGCGGCAGTTGGCTGGTTGCGTGTTGGATGTAAGCTGTTTGGAAAGATAATTATTGAGTACGTGCTTTGGATCCAGTGCCGTGGTAGTGCATATTGTGGCGAATCATCCACAATTGAGGCATAAAGTGATGGCTCATGAGCTACAAACATTCCTACCGACTTTGGAGCATGAGGCCACTGTCTACGGTGGGTGACTGGGGTTCTGCAGCTCTTTTGTAAGGTAAATAGCGAAATGGTATGGGTGGCATCATTACAGGTGGCCGGTATCTATCCAGGTCTGTTCTGGAGGATCGGTCTTTACATCTCCGGCGTTGCAATATGTGTGAGGTAACTATGAACAATATAGAGACAATCTGTCAATAATCCTCTACAAGATTCAAGGTACGGTTTTCTTCAGGAGTTCTGGGGCTCTCCAGGAGACTAGAGGCTCTGCTTCAGGGGTTGACTTAAAATTGGTGGTACGAGTATTCGATGGCGCCAGGTAATTTTATTCCTTGGAGAAGCCAATATCTCCTAGTCTCATATGCGTGGGACAAGGCTTCCGTTAACCCAAGATATGTCGACATGTAAATATCATCCCCGGGTAACTTCAATACTGGTTAGCCATTGATACGGTAAACGGGGCGCCGTAAGGTTGAGGGGAACCGACGCATGGTCACCCACATCCACATGCAACACCTCCACTAAAACCATCTGCCCAGACTTTAACGAGCCGATATCTCGGGCCCCTCAGAACCCCCTCAGAACCAATGTCCCCAGCCTTGGTATTTCCTTGATCATGTCTTAACCAAGACCTCTTCTTCAATGAAACCCCACCAATGAATCAATCTTACTCTGTGAAAGTCACCTCCACGCCTGTCCGAATACACTCGGACACACTTTTGCAAACCAACTCTTCCCCGAAATCCATTTCTTGGCTGACATGAAGCACAGGTCATCCACCCCGTCCGTCACCATGTCTTCATCTAGACCCCTGTGGATAGTCGACGGTCCAAGCTCCAGCAAGAGGTTTGTCCAACTTGGTGATAGTGTGGTTGTAGTGTAAGTGGCCGCTCTTACCTTATAAGCTAAGCCATCGATATATATAACCTAAAATGTACTTGGATTTAGACAATCGATGGCTTGATAATTGGAGATAATGATGGCCGTCGAATTGTATTCCGGGGGTAATATAGAAAGAGCGCAGACGTGAACAGATAGATCAACTGGTCAATCAACAAGCTACCGGGGATATCCACCCATTCGGAAATCTTGGCGGGGTTCCTGCTTCGTGGGCGAATGGCAAAGTGAGCGGAGGTTACCGTTAACTAACGGGTTGAGGAGAAACTGGGCGTATCTGGAGAGATACATGACATGATTCTGAAGCAGAGTACCCACGCTGGCTGATAACCAGGTACACCCAGAAGGCCTCGGATCGACTTCAGTGGCTGTCTTGGGATCGTTAGACATTTTTGCAGGTTTTCCAACAGCATATAAAGTGGGCAATACTAGATGCTGGAATTTGGAGATGATTATTGTTGTTGAGTAGGAGAACTCGTTGGATGGGGCTGACGGCGGTTATGGGAAATGTGAGATTCAGTGGCCGATCAGGAGGACAAGACCAGGGATGTGATTGTAATCCAAATACTTTGTCTCGAGGACAGGGTATTGGATGTTGCACTGGTAAGATACAAAGTGAAGTATTTGAGTTTTTATTTTTATTTTTAGTAGTGGCCTGGTAAACTGATCATCGTGGTTTATGGCTGATATATCTAAATATTATGATGTGTCCGAACCTGCTGAAAGTCATGGTTGCATTTTCCTACGCCTCTCATTTATACTTCACATCGGCTCTACTACGCCGTACTTTCATCAACCAATGAGGACATCAGCGGAGGACTAATGATAAATCAAGATCTATACTGTTCATTTGAGTCTGGTTTCATCGCTACACGATCTGCTCTTAGATACGATGACCCTATTTTTGTTAGTGCGTCCTTCCTTCATACAAGCCATTAAAACAATTAGCAATGCCGCTTCACAGTTGAATAAGAAACCATATTTCCATTGATCACTATCACATCCAACATCACCAGGTCCCCCACAGCTGAATGGAAAAAGGAATCCAGCTCAACTACCTGCGAATTAAACTCTCTAGATGTATATTATGCCGTTACAGATCGCACCACTCTATGTGATATACCTCACCGCATAAGATTACTCTGAGCCTTTATAAAGGGAGATCTCGTTCCTTACGCCCGTTAAAAGGGGACCTAGCTGAGAGCACGATATGGCGTATTACACGGCAGATATTGCTGAGGAGTGCCTGCATAAACGTCTCTGTTTGAGGATACCAGCCTTGAGATACGAGGCGAGGCGTTCTTTATTTGGGGTTTCTAGCCAATATATGACTATTGTTCCCTGGGATGCTCGGCTGATTAAACAAAATCTCGGTTTGCTATGAGCCACCACCGATCATATGAGTTTGGCCACGTGCAACATGACGAGTCTACATATATACAAAGTATTCCTCATATGACAACAGCCTGAATGATTCCATTGATAATACATAGAGCCCTTATGGCCTTTGCAGGTTTTCCCACCCGAGTCCAAAGCCCGCAAGCTGCAGGGCGGGCTGTGAGGGATAAGGGAGAGCGGGTGTGGAATATGAAGGTAGAGTTGAGATGGCATATAACCCCGCGTGTCTAGATATGTTTTGTGGAATGTTACTAGGAAAACAAAGTGGCTAGCCGAAGCTGCCAGACCACAGGGTCCTATAGCAAGCGGGCCGGGCCCGATGGAGATTATTATTGATGGGTGATTAGTTGAATGAGTATTTACATTGTATATTGACAGACTAGATGGATATACGGCACACATTACGGTTGTCTCTCCCTGTTTCCAGGAACAAAGAACACACTTGGTTGTTTCTCACAGTAGTGACTCCCTTTCATGAATTATCTCCATTAATCTATGGCATCCCTATGACTCCGTCATGTCTCCTAGAACACGAATTATCTTCTTGGCTATTTGGGGCTCGTTTTCTATATCTTACAGCTCCACCCTACCTGACCAGTCTGCCTTCACATCCAGAGAAACCAAACATTAATAATTTGTTCGTCTTCTCATACAAGCTTTGCTTACATCACCATTTCCCTGAAACACCCATCGGGCATACAAAGCACTTACTCCTCTAACTACCCACAGGTAGAGGCATTAGCAATTCGTCCTGCAAGCACACTAAAGTACCCCAGATAGAAAATACCGGGTGAGCTTTGGCTGCATATCTACGGCACATCGGTCGTTGGCGGGCGGTAAGAGAAAAAACCAGACTGGCTGACTGGTTGACATACAGCCTTGAATATTCGAAGAGGGCTTGCGTGGCTATTTTTGAGGACGGAAATTTGAAAGGAAACGACAAAAGGTCGAGGGACGCCGGGTGGGAGCATTTGGTGGTTTTATCTCGAGGGAATCGTTGATATCCATCGGTCTTGTTTTCATCTATACTTAACATCTTGGATTCTACCTATGATGAAAACGAGACTTGTGTAGTGAAGTTTATTATTGCTGTCTACTTGGCATATCTGATCCTGGAAAATGGCAACTTCTGGCTATGGAGAGGTAACTACTGTGTTATGTGCCGTGTTATGTTTGGCGATAGCTTGCTCCTGTGTTGGGTTCAGGTTCTACACGGTGGGCGGATCGCCAAAGACATGGCGATGGGAAGAGGCTTGCTTGCTAATAGCACTGGTGAGTTTGATACTAAGAAACGGGCGATTCTCATGTTTGATGCTAACTAATAATTATAGATATTTGGATTGGTTTTAATGTCAGCAACGATATCATGTAAGTCTGCCCAAACATCAACGAATACGACTTCAAGATTAACAATTCTGTAGTGCATTGCAACGGACTCGGAGAGCCAACTTCGTCCGTAAAGAATCTTCCTTTGTTCTTGAAGGTCTTGTGGCTTCATGGTTTAGCTCATACTCTTGCCGTAACTTTTGCCAAAGCGGCTACCTTGAGTCTCTACCTTCGGCTCATAACCTTCCAAGCTCCCCGATTTCTATGCAAACTGTTCGTGGGCTTCTTGGTGTTGTCCCACCTGTGGATTATCCTTAGCATATTCACTGCTTGTGCTCCGCTTAATTTCTTGTGGGATTTTAACACAATGTCCTCGGAGGGTGTTTACTGTCACCCAAAAGCGGTTTTTTGGCTTAACATGGGGTTAGATTCTGGATTGGACTTTCTCATTTTCACTCTTCCAATTCCCATGTTGTTCTATGTTGTGGTTCCTGCAGCCCAGCATGTCACTCTTGGGTCCATGATCTTTCTCGGTTATGTGTAAGTACTCCTTAACCCAGTGACATGGTAACAGTTCTACTAATACGCCTTAGAATCTGCATCCTCTCTGGCCTTCGCGCCAATGCTTGGATCTCTCAAGTTGAGTTCACCGAAATCCCTCTCACAACCCCCAGCTATCTCAACTTCACAACCCTCACTCTCACTCTCCTGATCATGTGGCCCAGTCTTTTCTCTATACCTTATATCTACGATCCTCTCCGCGCCACCCAATCCCACGATGATGAGACCCAAACCTACCCATACCCGACCATGTCTCAAGCCCCCCACGTAACCAACGCTATCTTCCCCTCTAACCTCCGGCACCCCACCGAACGCAAAAATGCCAACCGAAGACCAAGGCATATCCCCATTGTCCTCCACCAGCCACTCCCCTCAGAAGACGCGGTCCTTTGGGGGTCCAATATCACTGCCCTGTCATCAATCCCCAACGACTCGTCTACTGCACACTTGACCTCTTCGCGATCCCAAACACCCTTTGACGATGCGGCATCAGACACGCAAACTCGCCGGACGTCCGATGCCAGTGGGTTCTTGCCGATATTTGCCCCGGTGGACCCTGGTGATGATTGCAGTACGGTCGATGGCCGCCGGCTAAGCTACAAGATTGTGGATATTGTCCCGAGGTCGACGACGCCATCGTCGTTGAGGTTCGCGATGCCGGCGAGGCCAAAGCCGGCTAAGCAGAGGCCCGCGAGTTTGGAAATTGATGATGGGGAGATGTGGATGGCGCATCCTGGGGAGAGGAGGACTTTGAGGAGTCCGATATTTGCACCGGCTCATTAGTGGTGGGGTTGAGCATGTAGGTTAGGAGTGGGCATGTATTATTATGGGGTATGGCACGTTGGTATCTTTGGTATAAAGGCGTTGGGCGTTTAAGCAACTGTTTATGAATTTTGCATTATGTTTTGCTTTGTACTTTAAATATGAGTATAATTATTGAATTTAGAAATTGCAAATATGTTTAAAAAGAAAACAAAAAAGAAGAAAACTCCAATGTCCAATTTTGTTGTGGGTTTCGTGTGGTTCATGCAGTCATTATGTTTAGAAATAAGATTTGAATGGTGCAAAGGTTCAAGCAAACATGTCACGTGAGGAGCATTCGCATGCTGTGATGAGATAAGGGAGCCGGGCTACCGAGAAAGTGTCTACCAAGAGTATTAGCATCAAAGTCCTCCAAAAATAAGCTATAAGCAAAAGCTTTTGGCACTTACCAGCGACAATCTTGGCCCGGTTCCTCCCACTTGTATTCTGTTCATAGATCCACCAAATTGGTCTATCGTCTATCTGGTCTAGGTTCACAGTTTACGCAATGAGATCCGCCACGTTCATAGGCATCTCATCAATCTGGGTTGAGTAGTACACTGTCATAGTCATTAGCACTAATACTCCATATACAGGGCTCACATATAAGCTTACACTCGATATCACGGAGAATCCGAACATCCTCGGTCGTCACAAAGTTGATGGCCACACCCTTGCGACCGAAACGGCCCGAACGACCGATACGGTGAATGTAGTTCTCACGGTTGCTCGGCAGATCATAGTTGATCACCAAACTAACTTGCTGCACATCAATACCACGCGCCCACACATCGGTAGAAATCAGCACTCTGCTGTCACCACGACGGAACTCGTTCATGATGCTGTCACGCTCCTTTTGAGGCATGTCACCATGCATCGAGCTCACGGTGAAGTTTGACTCGCGCATCTTATCCGTCAACCAATCGACCTTTCTGCGAGTGTTGCAGAAAATTACAGCTTGTGTAATCGTCAGAGTATCGTACAAATCGCAAAGCGTATCGAACTTCCAGTCCTCCTTCTCAACAGCAATAAAGTACTGCTTCAGACCCTCTAACGTCAACTCATCACGCTTGACCAAAATACGAACGGGATCCGTCATGAACTTGGTCGTCATATCTAGCACATCGTATGGGAGGGTAGCTGAGACGACGACAACCTGAGTCGCGGGGGGAAGGTACCGATACACATCGTAGATCTGCTCGCGGAAACCTTTGTTGAGAAGCTCATCCGCCTCATCGAGAACTAGCATCTTAATGTTTTTAGTGCGCAGGTGGCGCCGGCGGATCATGTCAGCGACACGCCCGGGCGTACCGGATACAATGTGTTGACCATAATCCAACTTCCGGATATCCTCACCAACGTTGGTACCACCAATACAGGCGTGGCACTGAACATTCATGTAGTCACCAAGAGCCATGACGACAGACTGGATCTGAGTGGCGAGTTCACGGGTTGGGGAAAGAACAAGCGCTTGGGTTTCGCGGACGGCAGTATCGATGACTTGGAGCATGCTGATAGAGAAGGTAGCCGTTTTACCAGTACCGGATTGCGCCTGGGCAATGGTGTCGCGGCCCTTGCAAATTTGAACGATAGCGCGGGACTGGACAGCTGAGGGGGACTCGTAACCGTAGGCGTAGATACCACGAAGCAGATTCTCTGTATTATGTTAGTGGCGGTCTGCGACGATAAGTAAACATGTCTACTTACCCTTCAGAGACATGGCCTCGAAGGTGGGATGAACCGTAACCTCCTTGGAGGTGGTGAACTCCATGCGTTCATCAGCCTTATGGTCGAAACCAGCGTCGTCAGACATATTGAATAGGTAGATTTATAAAGTGCTTGAAGAAAATAAAGTAGACCTGATAGTATCAAAAGAATTATATCTGAAGCAATGTCAAATCGATGAAATCACAATATGCGATTAAGTCATATGCTGTATTTCTGGTACGCGACCAAAAAATTCTGTGGAGCCGTCATCCATTTCTGATCACTAGCTCTCCACTGAGGTTCTATAGCCACCCTGGCGTGCGCCGGCTAATAATGGCGCGTGGTTTACCCGAGGTGCCTGCTTACTGGCGCCAAAAGTTTCGGTCGCAGTTTGTCAAATTGCGACAGGAACTCGATTGGTGAAAGAGCAGACGGATCCAAGGCTGACATAATTAGTATTCAAAATTTAGAGAAGGCTGAGAATTGGAGTCTACAATTTGTATCTTGAGAACAAGCCATTAAGCTAGCTTAGGTTATTAGTTCCTTCATCTTTCAAGATCATATTCATCCGATTGGGACTATCTTCCATAATGGTTCTTGAAGAGCAGCGTTACCTGCAAGAGGATATTGAGCGCCTTGAGCAAGGTATTGCCCTCCGTATTGCCGATGAGCCTAAGCAGGTCAGTACAGATAACCATACAAGTCGATTTCAGAGATATTGACAAAACCCTCACCTCAGATCCGAGACCGCTTGAACCGCGATCACGAAATCTCCCAGCTTCTCGACCAAATTCAAGTCCAATCACAAAATCTCCTCGATATCTACCATGACGCAAATGGCCTTCGCGCAGCCGAGATCGCCAATATCGGTGGAGATGACTCCTTCGACCAGTTTTATGCCCAATTAAAAGATATCCGCGACCACCACGCCAAATACCCTGATGAGGTTGCTCAAAATGGCGAGCTACGCTATCGGACTCGCCGGGCGGGCGATGCAGCCGAGTTCAGTGCTTCTCTCGCAGATACATTATTCTCCGGAGAAGAGGCATTTGGCCGCTATTTTGATCTTTATGGTTGCCATGAGCAATTTCTCAACCTTCCCAATGTTAAACGTCACAACTATATTCAGTATCTTGAACTGTTCGACAACTTTGCTTCTGGTATGGGTGGTGTCAAGCGTGATGAGAAGACAACCGATCAGTATTTCCAGTATGTCCGAGAACTCGCCAAATATCTGGAGTCTTTCTTACGGAGGACAAAGCCCCTGGAAAATGTCGATTTGATATTGGCCAAGTTCGACTCTGAATTTGAACAAGCATGGGAAAAGAACGAGGTTGAGGGCTGGAAACCGGAGACCTCTGCGAATAGTTCTGCACAAACCTCATCACCGGACGCCATCTACTGTGCCGACTGCGAAAAGGAATTCAAGAACGCCAATGTCCACAAAGCTCATCTGACGGGAAAGAAGCACGTCAAGGCCGCTGCAGACCGCGCTGCTAAGCAATCAGAGCAAGCGTTGGACGATAGTGCTGCTAAATCTACTGGTGGTGTTTCTGCTACTAGGTTGAAAGAGAAGGCTGTTGCTCAAAAGGAATTTATCGTCAAGAAATTAACAGCTTCTATGAGTCAAGAGCGCACCGATACCAGAGTAAACGTCGAGCGTAAGCAGGGTATGACGGAGCGTGAAAGACGGCAGGAGCTTGAGAGTTATTTCAACTCGGAACCAGCACCGGTGATGCAAGATCGGATGGATGAAGATGATGACGATGATGGTGAGGGGGATGAGGAGAGAATCTATAATCCTCTGAAGCTGCCATTGGCATGGGATGGAAAGCCGATTCCGTTTTGGCTATACAGATTGCATGGACTGGGCCAGGAGCATCCATGTGAGATTTGTGGTAACTTTGTCTACATGGGGCGTAGAGCATTTGACAAACACTTCAACGAAGCTCGTCATGTGTATGGTTTGAGGTGTCTGGGTATTACCAACACGTCATTATTTAGAGATATCACCGAGATTGAAGAGGCTATGAAGTTATGGGAGAAGATACAGTGGGAAGAGAAGAAGAATAAGGTTGACGATAGCAGTATGGTGCAAATGGAGGATGGCGAGGGTAATGTCATGCCGGAGAAGGTTTACTATGATCTTCAGAAGCAAGGTTTACTATAGAACCGCTCTGGGGAGATTCTGTAATGAGATGATATCCGGGGGGCTGGCGTTTGGACGAGGGTTTTGTTTATTTATGTTAGGGTTAATTTAGTTTCTTGAAGCGATTGACAAAATGTGTAGAACAAATCGCAAGCATCACCATAATTTTTTATTAGAAACCACTATATTCTTTTATGAATCCTGTTCACAGTTAAAGGAAATATTCCCATTGTGATATCTTGAATACGAGCTTATTAGAAAACTTACCTTTACTTCAATTGTGTATCAATCCAATGATATGGCCACTCAAGTCAAGCCTATACCACCAAACTACTGTGTTTACGTCCTTAGATCATCAGCCAAACCAACGGCTCAACCTTACATTGGCTCAACACCAAATCCGCCCCGCCGCCTTAAACAGCACAATGGTCTCGTCAAAGGCGGTGCCGTCCGTACTTCACGAGATAAATTCCGCCCCTGGGAAATGGTGACCATCGTCTCGGGATTTCCCAGTTTGATAGGTGCCTTGAAGTTTGAGTAAATCACGCGTGAAGACTCGAGACCTGTTGATCATGATACTAACCAGGGCTATAGATGGGCATTGAATAACCCGCATTTATCGTTGTATATTCCAAAAGATGAACGGCTGTCGATATCAACAGCGAGGAAAAGAAGCGGGACACCGAAGAGACCGAGGGCGACAATTGCGACAATATTGGCAAATATGCATTTGTTATTGAGGGTACCAAGTTTTTTAAGGTGGCCGTTAACTTTGAATATTTTCAAAGTTGATGTTTTCAAAGTTTGGGAGAAATGCGTGAAAGAGGCACCCGTTTCGTTGCGGCCGTCATTATTGGTTAAGACAGACTTTTCAGAGGCGCCAGCGGCCCTCAACGACGAATTGGCATCCGATGAAGAAGATGACAATGATGAATATGAAGATAACGGTAAAGGGAAGAATATACCAACAACGGGAATTCACTCTATACCGGTGGATTACAAGCCGTTACAAGCTTATGCTGAGAAGACAGCCGATATCTTTGAATTTGAACGACAAGGAAAATGTGCCTTTTGCCGCGGCACAATGAAGACCGACGAGGGAATGTATGCTGTTTGCCCCCAGCACCACTGTGAGACTACCGGACACCTTGACTGCTGGGGCCGCCGTGGAAGCACGGGTAAGGAGCCTGGGGACCGCGAAGCGCTGATTCCGATAAAGGTTAAATGCCCCGGGTGCAAAGAGATAGTGGAGTGGGGATTGATGATGAAAGAGTTGAGTCTTAGGGTGAGAGGCGGAAAGGAAGTAGAGAAGTTGTTGAAGAGGAGGAAAAGAGAGAGACAGAGGTTAGAGAAGGAGGAGAAGGCCGAAGCGGCGAAGGTTGCGAGAGCAGAGAAGAAGGCCCAGAAAGCGGCGATGGGCAGGAAACGAAAGGGGGAAGAGACAGAAGATGGCATAGGTTTTTGATGAAGCTACGGGAGTTTGAGACGACGATCATGATAATGACCGATATTCAATGATACTTTAGACCAAAATATTGCACAATTTTGTATTTGTCAAATATTGCATAATTTTGTATTTGTCAAATATTATGATTTCCTATAAACAATAGCGACAGGTAGCTCTCCGTTGTATAAGGATATTCACGATAATCATGCCGACTTCTTCAACGTCATCTCCTCCAGCCCTACTCGGGTGGATTAGTGAGCATAAAACCCTTTTCTTTGCGCCAACGATTAATTCGATTAATTCCGAACGCGTCCCTAAAATCTCCAAAAGCCGAGTAATAATGGTTCCTGGACAAATTATTAGACCAAAAAAAGCATCCTAAACTTTTTTTTTCTTTAGTTTACAGTGGCCTTTATGCGGCCACAGGCGGATGAGAAAGACGATATAATAAAATAATAGAATTAATTTCTTTAGCGGTAGTTGTGGACGGGATCAAGTAAGCTTAGTACACAAAGGCACTGATAGAGTGCCTTGTCATTATCGGGAAATATATGTTGCTGATAGCATCACTTCTAAAGGGCCCGAAAGGTCTAGACGGTGGTCATGTGCTATGATTGTGGGCGTGTGATTTGTGACGCTAGAAATCAGACTTTTTCAGTGTCTAATATAAGATCGGCAAAGCAAAGTCTTGATTCGTGATCTGGATTGAGCTTTATGCTGACTACATGTGGGCTGGAACCTGAGTCTTGCATCCCTTGCCATGGAGGGAATATTACCACTAGGGCAATAGGTTGAACTTCACGGACAAGTGATATTGCTACATTTTGCCAAATAGGCAATAATTTAGCAAAGGGTTTACAGCGTGGCTGGGAAACTCGAGCGTGAAGTATTTTATATAGCTGTGAATTGTACGAGAAGCTACAAGATATACTTCTTCCTACCTACTTGGCTTCATCGTTAGCTGAGCCCACGGCTCTGCAGTTGAAGTGAAGTGACGCCCTGGCCACTATTGTTGAGTGCGAGTCTGTTGATTGGCAGCTCAATACAGGTTGATTCTTTTTTTTTTTTGAGGAAAACCCCCACCTCACCCCGGGACCTTGAGAGATTGGCGGACAACTAGACAGGCATGGGCATGACCACAAGCCGCCTGTTCAGTAACCCACCCTTTGAATGATGGCCCTGTGAAGGGTGGATACCGAGGTCAGATACTGGGGATTGACGGAGAGTTAATGAGGAGGCTTTGGCCACGTTGATTATGCTATTTGTGATTGTTAGTGCCTGTAATTCCATGAAACGACAGAACTGGTGGTGAATTGCGATGTAGTAAGTCTTACTTCGAAATACACACTCTTAGAACCTGCATATATCTGCATATATAGTATTGCTATAAGCTAAAAATTATACGCAGTATAATGCTTTGGTGTATGAATAATTACAAACTATAATTATAACTGTTGCTATGCTTCTGTGCTGCCTCACGATGAACCCGGAATTTTCTCATTTTACCTGAACATATCAGATCTGATGGGCGGATAGTTGAGGTCGACACTTACCCTGCATATCAATGACAGGAAGTTGCACGGAGGTTAGACACAGTCGGATACAGGCCATTGAACACTGTGCAGATACAGAGCTTCAAGGTACTCGTAATCCTTCGCAATGGCCACTGCACGAGCGCGCAAGTCTGAAATGCTGGGTGATGTCAGCGAGTTCGAAACAAGATCGGAATTGGCACACGAGAATATTAAATCTTGTCGATCAGACGTGGTAATACGAATTTAATGCTGGAAGCCAAGGTCAGTAAAGATAAAAGGGAAATGCACGATATGAAAATGATATGGGTAATGTTGTTTTCTTTATGTTTTTATTTTTTAAAAAAAAACATTTGTTTTCATCATGACAAAACTATGCTAGCCAGTGAGGTGCCAATTAGAACCCCTCTGCGTTTTCAATAGTCTTAGTCGCGGCGCATCGTATCATTTCAGCCGCTGTGGGATTGTCAGAGATGCGCGTGATGTGAATGTTTCTCAGGAACACCCTCGAAGGAGGTGCTCTGTGGTTCGGCGGCGGAATGTTCGTCGTTACTTTAAGGTACAGATACTGACAAGCCCAGGATAGCCATTTGCAGTCAGTACATGACGCAAAAGTACCAATACAGTGCCATTACAGTAAGCACTGTTTCTCAACCTGACCCTTCCCAAAATGAACGTATAACCAACGTTAGGTGTTTGCCAGGGACCAGCCAGTTATCAGCGACGTCGTTTCTGGTGCTGGGCTCCTCCTTCTAAGCCTTCTGCGGTTGGTCGCCTGTCGTTTGTTAGTAGTTGCAGTAAGTTAGCAAGCACACAGAATTGACCCGCTCTTCCCTCCGCGATCCCTTCTCAAAACCTCTATTCGTTCTTTCCTTTCTTACATTCTTCCTCCATTACTAGATCACGCGCAAGCTTTTTGGTGAAGTAATTCCCGGAACCCTCCATCCATCATCGTCTTTCTACATTATTACGGGCTGCAACTATTTTTGCCTGTTTTTCAATCACCCTATATGCCATAACGTCAACTGCATCGCAACACACTGATATATCTGGAAGTCCTCCACTGGTACCTCTGTTGGAATCAACCTTTGCGATTTAAACTCTGCATAGATCCAGGGTTTTGTCCATCACCACTACGAACAAAGACGGATGGACAATCAACTTTATTGTTGATCCTCGACATTATCGTTTCCAATCATTCATCGGTATGTTTTTGTCTACTTCGGCTTACCATTTCTCACAAACATTGTGTCCTCATGTATAAAACCCCCAATGTCGTCTTTCATTTAACATGCATCGGTCCCTGCCCTGACCACTACCCATATCACTGATATCCCTCTCTTTCTACCCATCTTATTAATATCCTGTTCTCTGACCACCATGCCATTGTAGACCGGGTATCGTCTTTAAATCGCGACTACGTTTCTTCTTCAACTTTTCTTCAACCGGTGGGCTGCTCCATTCGACTCGGCTACTGAGTTGAACTATCTACCAAATTCTGCGATACTTTCTAGATAAAAGAAAATACGCGACGTACTCGTATTGTCTCTTGATATAGTTCAACCACTCTCCCCGATATCCCCGATCGAAACCGATCGCTGTTGCGTCGGCCTTCATCCTCCCATCGACATCTCCCCGCTTGTGTGCAATTGCTTTCTAGTACTGCGTACAACCAGCAAGTCCCGGTCATGGTTTCTTCACATAGCGGCGCCGCCAACGGTGTCGCGAGCACATCGACAAGCGCCCGCGAGTCACCTGCCATAGGGACCTCATACGGTACTCTTCCCAACAAGAACGGCAAGTTCTCCAATGGGTCCCATGCCAATCCTGCGCCGCCGGCGATCAGCTCCATGAAGAGTGCCGCCTTGGATTTGAGCACCGTCGAACGCCGCGGGACACCATCAGCTGTTAGAGAACCGCCCAAGAAAAAGTCGCGCCCGCATGATCTCGAAGAGGCCCCAACATATACACCAACAGCTGAAGAATGGAAGGACGCCGCTGCATATATCCGGAAGATCACACCAGAGGCCAGCAAATATGGCATGTGTAAAATTATTCCTCCTGATTCTTGGAATCCTGACTTCGCTATTAACACTGAAGTGAGTGCATATGTAAATCCGAACTTGGGCCAACGATAGACCCTCGTGCTCTTCTTTATATTCAATCAGTAGCTAACTTAAGCCCGGCAGAAATTCCACTTCCGCACCAGAAAACAGGAGCTCAACTCAGTCGAAGGCAGTATGTAATTTTTTTTTTTTGGACATATTCTTTTTTCCCCGGCTTTTTTTTGGCCGACCTACTTTATGCAGGACATGCCCGCTAACAACAAATCTTCAGGTACTCGGGCTAATCTGACCTACTTGGATGCACTGTTTAAATTCCACAAGCAACAGGGCAACAATCTTCACAGATTACCATACGTTGATAAGAAGCCTCTTGACCTTTACAAATTGAAAAAGGCCGTTGAAGCTCGCGGTGGATTTGACAAGGTGTGCAAGCACAAGAAATGGGCTGAAATTGGCCGTGATTTGGGCTATAGCGGCAAGATTATGTCGTCACTGTCGACATCACTGAAGAACTCATACTCTAGGTGGCTGTGCCCGTATGAAGATTACTTGCGAAAGGCAAAACCCGGTGTCCACCAACAACTGGAGATGGAATATGGTGGTCCCCTTACGCCGAGTCCTGCGCAAACTCCCCTCAAAAAGTCTGCCGTGAACACACCCGTTCCGGAAGCAGAATCTGAGACTATTCGAGCCAGCGATGCCTTGAACGCTAGTTTGGATGGTGCTGACCGGGAACTGAAAGAAGAGGATGGAGATGTTTCTATGACGAACGCCCCGCCACCTCAAAAAACTGGTGGTTTTTGTGCTATCAACTCCGTATTTCATGCTGCCAATTCAGGTTTCACTACCGTCAACCGTGCGACGCCTGGTCCGTCTGGCGATGCTTTGGCTACTCCCCTGCGAAATTCCAGCCCAAAGCCTTCGGCAAAGAATACACCCTTGTCTGAAGTGAAGCGCAGAATGAGCGTCGATAGCATTGATGATGTGCAACACTCAACTGATAAGGAAGATGGCGACAGCGGAAGCCGTAGGAGTAAGCGTCTCAAGAAGGAGAATGTACCGACTGTTGCCGGCTCGCACATGTCGTTACTCAGACCCTGCCCTCCTCGTTTACGTGATGAAAACTTGATTCCTGGCGAACGGTGCGACGCTTGTGGCAAAGACGAGAGCGAGGAAGTTTTACTTTTGTGTGATTCTTGTGATCATGCCTACCACGGTGGATGCCTTGATCCTCCGTTGAAGCACACTCCCGGTTCGGAATGGAACTGCCCCCGCTGCTTGGTCGGTGACCAGAACTTCGGTTTTGAGGAGGGCGGGCTCTACTCGCTCAAACAGTTCCAACAGAAGGCCAATGATTTCAAGCAAGGGTACTTTGAGAAGAAGATGCCAATTGATCTGCATCTCGGTTGCCCACGGCCCGTTACCGAGGAGGATGTGGAGAAGGAGTTCTGGCGTCTAGTTGCTGATATTGAAGAAACTGTCGAAGTTGAATACGGCGCTGACATCCATTGTACAACTCACGGCTCTGGTTTCCCCACTGTTGAAAAGCAGCCCACGGATCCCTACTCGACGGATCCATGGAATCTCAATGTCCTTCCTCTTGGAAACGACAGTCTTTTCCGCCACATCAAGACTGATATTTCTGGTATGACAGTTCCTTGGGTTTACGTTGGTATGATTTTCTCTACCTTTTGCTGGCACAATGAGGACCACTACGCTTATTCTGCCAACTACCAACATTTCGGTGCTACCAAGACCTGGTATGGAATTCCCGCCTCCGACTGTGAAAAGTTCGAACAAGCCATGCGTGAAGCTGTTCCAGAACTATTCGAGACTCAGCCCGACCTTCTTTTCCAGTTGGTTACGCTACTCACCCCAGAGCACCTGAAGAAGGCTGGGGTTCAGGTTTATGCTCTTGATCAACGTGCTGGCCAGCTGGTTTTGACGTTCCCCAAGGCGTACCATGCTGGCTTCAACCATGGATTCAACTTCAACGAGGCCGTCAACTTTGCTCCTTCTGAATGGGAACCTTTTGGCCTCGAGGGAGCTCTTCGTCTTCAGACCTTCCGTCGCCAGGCCTGCTTCTCCCATGACGAGCTTTTGTGGACTGCGGCTGAGGGCTCCTCTGCGCCAATAACGATTGGAACAGCTAAATGGCTTGCGCCAGCTTTTGAAAAGGTCCAAGAGAGAGAGATTGAACTACGCAAAAACTTCCTGACCAAACATCAGGAATCACAACCGCACCAATGCGCCCTGAGCGCCGCCGATGATACCGGATCTTCCGAATGTCCACTAACACTCACAGTTGAAGACATCGATCTGCCGGAGGACGACTATAGTTGCGTCTACTGCAAGGCCTTTAGCTACTTCTCGCGCTTCCAGTGCCAGAAGACGGGCAAGGTTCTTTGCTTGCTTCATGCGGGCACCAACCCCTGCTGTGAGGCTTCGGAGGAAGACCGCTTTTCGGGCATCGGGCATACTCTTTACTACCGCAAGACTGTGACCCAGATGCAAGAGGCTCTTGCCAGAGTTACCGAGAAGGCGTCGGCTCCCGACCAGTGGGAACAGAAGTACAGCAAGATGTTGGAAGATGAGGCTGTCCCTTCTATCAAGACTCTTCAGAAGCTTGTGCACGAGGGTGAGCGCATCCCCCATGATTTGCCTTCCCTCCCCCAATTGAAAGAATTCGTCGACCGATGCAATGACTGGATCGACGAGGCCAACACCTATATTGTGCGGAAGCAGCAAAATCGACGCAAAAGCGACCGCGTTTGGTCTGGCAAGCGACAATCCGTTGACGAAACAAACCAGAAGGACCACAGGGACATAGCGAGCATAGACCAACTCCTGGAAGAAGCGGATCGTATCGGCTTCGATTGCGCCGAAATCGGTCTACTGCATGAGCGTGCCGAGACTATCAAGGATTTCCGCTTCCGTGTGGCCGGCGTGCTCAAAGCTGCGCAGGCCCCCGGAATCTTGCTCGATAATGGCATTCATGCCGAACAAATCAACAAGTTTGAGGAGTTGTTGGAAGAGGGACGCACGTTCAATGTGGAGATCCCCGAGGTTGATTGTTTAGAGCGAGAACTTGGCCGTCTCATATGGAACGAGCGTGCCCAGGAGAGCCGCGGCCGGCTCTTGACTTTGGCCAATGTTAACGAACTCATCCAGGATGGTGAACGCTTGGAAATCCCTCGGTATAATGACCATTTGACCTTTTTTCGCCAGCAGAGAGAGATTGGAGAAGGGTGGGAACAAAAGGCGAATGAACTCATCACTGCCGAGACTATTCACTACGCCCAATTGGAATCGTTATCTGCTCAGGTTTCAAGTCACAAACTCCCTGTCAACCCTGACACTCTTGGCGTTGTTGACCGCATTCTTGATAAACAGCGCGAGGCCTACAAGCAGATTGCTGATATGAATCAACGAGCTAGCAACCCCGACGTTCGGGATCGTCCCCGTTACTCCGAGGCCCATGAGCTGATCCGGCACCTAGAAGATCTCAACTGTAAGCCGGCCGGCTCTGTAGAGCTTGACCGGGAAATGAAAAGGCACGAAGACTGGATGCGCAAAGGAAAGAAGCTGTTTGGAAAGGCTAATGCTCCCTTGCATATCCTTAAGTCTCATTTAGAGTATGTGTCGGAGCGTAATATGGATTGCTTTGACGTGGTTCACGACAAGCCACGAGTGCCTGCTGAACCAGCTTCTCGTGAGCCCAGTCCAGAGTCGCGCCCTTCAAGATGGGAAGATCCTTCTAGTCGTGAAGTTTTCTGTATTTGCCGTCGGGTTGAGGCGGGTATGATGATTGAGTGCGGGATTTGTCATGAATGGTGAGTTAATCCTTTGGATATTTTTTATCTTCAGATGAAAATTTGGCTAACGTTTCTTGATAGGTACCACGGCAAGTGTCTTAAGATTGCACGTGGAAAGGTTAAAGATGACGAGCAGATGCACTGGGCTTGTCCGATCTGTGACCACCGTGTCAAGATCCCTCGCGATGCTGCTAGACCTAAGCTCGAGGACCTCATTGCTTGGCGCGATGAGATCCACCAACTCCCTTTCCAGCCAGATGAAGAGCAAGTACTCAACCAGATAATTGAGAATGCTACGACCTTTCGTGAGCATATTGCCGGCTACATCAACCCTGCCCAATCTTCAGCTTCCGAGTCTGAGACGCAACGCTTTTATCTCCGGAAGGTTGAGGGAGCTGAGATTTTGCTCGTTCGGGAGACAAACTTCCTGCGTCAGGAGCTTTATAAATGGTGCAAAATTGCTCCCGACCCGCCGACGCTCATTGAAGAATCTAAGAGTACTCGCAAGCCGCGCCCCACCAAGTTGCAGAAAATGCTTGCTATGTATGGTGTTGAGGACCCTGATGATTTGCCTGAGGATGTCCGTGGTAAAGCCAGCAGTCTTCGTCGCAAGATGAGACCGAGTCTGCCAACTCATTTTCAAGGCTCGAGTGCTTTGCAATCGTATATGTCAGACCCATTCCGCATTCAGAACCCAGGATCTCAGTATGGACAGCAATCTCAGTCGTCGCACCATCCAACCCAGCAATCTTCGATGGCTGATCCTGGTGACGTCATGGATGCGGCCGAGCTCGATAGTCTTCGGTACAAGCTGATGACTAATTTAAGCACCGGCCTTGACTATACGATCCCTGGGGATAAAGATCGCGCCTTGAGAGCCCTTAGTATGACGGACGGTGGACGTCAATATGCTAGTGAGATCTTTGGCCCCGACGTCTGGGCCAAGAATCCAATATATGTTGAACCTTTTAGGCCGACACACTCTCATACCCCGGAGCCTACTATTCCTGGGTCATCGTCAGTGGATGGACCATTAGCAATGGCCGGCCCTTCATCTGTTTCCGGGTCCTCATCAATTGCTGGATCTTCGTCGATTCCCGGCCCATCATTAACGTCTGGACCGTCATCAATGCCGGGGCTGTCTCCAGTAGGTGGTTCTGCCATAGGTGGGCCCTCGGAGCTTAATCTGGCTACTGTTACCTCAAGGCCCCCGCCTTTGTCTACGGCTCCTCGCGAATATACTGCCTCTCGTGAGTTCAATGCTACACGTGAGTTTGCGGCTCCGCGTGAGTCTATGGCTCCCCGGGAGACTCCGGGCTCTCGTGAGCCTGTGGAGCCCTCCGGTTCTAATCGACCGGGCATCAACAACCTGATCGACCCTTAGTGAGGGTCCATTCTTGGTGCTCTTAGTGTTTGACGATGCAGGAAGAATGATATGTGGTGTTTTATCGTGTACACTTGGATGGCCATGTTGGTTCTTGTTTAACTGTTTTTCATGTTGGGGGATTTGTTTTTTGGATTGTACTTGATTGGGATGGGTTTTGAGATACCGGCCATGGATTTGGGGGTTCTGAATTTGAATAGGAGTGTTTTTGGAGTAAAACGGATGTCTTGGGATATTGGGATATTGGTGTCTTTTTCTTTTCACTTTTCAGTAGCATTTATTCACCGAATATGCTATTTTTGTACTTGGCTATTATCTTATGAGCATCCGCCTTGGCGTTGTCTTTATATTATCGTTTTTCTTTCAAGTCTGTGTCTGGTATGAATTTATCCATGTACTAGATGAACTATATTTCCGTAGCTACGTGAGCGTATTATACACAACATCTAAATCAGTAGATGGGCGTAGGCAGAGAACGCTTGATGGCGTCGGCTCTGCCACCAGTGTGCTTGGCTCACGTACACATATAAAGATCTGATCACGTGTCTTAATTATATTGCCAAATTGCATTATTCAAGTAGGGAATACTGAAATAATGCGGATTGCAAAGTTGCTGCGCGCCTGCACAAAAACCAACAAATCCGGCTAGATCCAAAACATAGAAAAAAGAAAATTTAAGGTACATGTATCGAAATGTTGATTGTGGTAATGAAACGACGTCCAGATGGGTGCAAGCTGTTTCCGGGGATCGTGATCAAAATACACATCATTCTATCTTTGGAGCGCACTACGTAAAAAAGAAACAAAATGGCCCAGCCATGCCCAGACACTGCGTATCGAAGAAGTAGAATAAATCCACAGCTGTTCAAAGCAAGCATCAGGCGACTGGACGCCCCAGTCCATCTAAAGAAGAAAGAGAAAGAAAGAAATAAACAAAGAATTTGCGAAACTTTGCGCGGTTTTGAAGCTGGGAGAGGTGGGGCTTGGCTTACTAAGCATGGGTGCATTGTTGTGCCGGTCATGTGATGGATCATGTGATAGAAGGGGCTGGGATGAAGAGGGAAGTAATGTAGTGCAAGTGATTGGCTGTACTGGGCCGAGGAAACCGGGAATGGGAAGGTATGACAGGGGAGACAGGCATATGGGAGTAAGTGCACACTCAGTCCCGGCTCTTGGGAAGCAGTATATTTTAGTGAATAGATGTTGACGATGATATGAGAATATGAATATACGAAGATAATGGCTGTGTGAATTAATATTCTTGCTATGGGGATATATCGAACTGTAATTAGATTGAAGGAATGATGTAAAGAGTGATGCAATAGCCGACGTTAGCCAAGTTTTTATCGTATATCCGCTTCCGGATCGTCCCTGTCGGCTTCGCAAGGAACGGGAAGTTTTGGGCTCTTGCCGGGGGGGCGGCGTGACACTTTCCCAAGCTCTGGCGAAACCAAACCGGAATCGTGCACATGCCTTTCAATCTTGAACTTTTGGAGCTAGTTTTGATTTCGCGATATTCTGTTCTTTGTTATTTTGCAACGCTTTTTTTTTAACGTGTTGATTGTTGACAATTGATATTTTTGTCAGTTCTATACTCTGTTTTTTTCTCTTTTATTTTTTTACGCTTTTCGAGTTCGCAATACATCACAATGGCTGCTTCCAGGATGGGTCTCACTGCTATGCGCGGTAAGCTTGACCTCGGTGATGGGTGTTGAGTGAAGCTGGTGGTTTGGCGAATTGATTGAACGATACCTATTTGAATCAATGTGGATTATCACGACAACCCTCCTTGTCTTTTATGATGAGATCTTTCTTGTGTGCTGCGACACTGGACTATCCAGCTACGAATTACTCGGGCGCAATACTCGACTTTGTCTGGGCCGTGGGATCACCCATTTCAGCATCCCAAAATCTTGCACACGAGCTTTCTGCAGCATCAATTGGGATTGTAATCAAGAGCAATTTCTCCCCAAAAATCACAACAGCAATTTCAAAACATGCACGCACACAGCCGCCAACAACCTATCGATCGCCTAGGATCGACTTCAATCATATACGCCAATTCATACCAGCCATCACCATGCTCCCACCACACTCCCCACAATCCCCCACCATAACTAACGTAGTATGTAACATCTAGCCACCATGCGCCCTAGCCTTGGCATGTCCAAGAACCGCATTCCCCAGGTTCTCATGGCCTCCGCCATGTCCACTTCCACCAACCGGTTCGTAAACCCTGACGTCATCTAACTCATCCATCAACTAACCAATCATCCCACCCACAGTCCCTCCGCCATCATCGAGAAGACCACCCAGGCCCAAGGCGAGGGCATCCTCGCCGGCCAGCGCCTCCACCGTCCCATCTCCCCCCACCTGACCATCTACCAGCCCACCCAGACTTTCCTCGTCCCCTCTATCTGGCACCGTTTGACCGGTGGTATCCTGTCCGGTTCCCTGTACGCGTTCTCTGCTGCGTACATTGCGGCCCCGTACCTGGGCTGGCACCTTGAGTCCGCGTCGCTCGTTGCTTGCGCGGCCGGTCTCCCGCTGGCTGTCAAGGGCGGCCTGAAGTTCTTCTTCGGCTTCCCCTTTGTCTTCCACTTCATTAACGGTATTAGACATTTGACCTACGATGTTCTGCTTGGGTTCTCCAAGCCGGCTATCAAGAAGTTTGACATGCTGATTTGGTCGTCGTCAACTATTGTTGCTGCGTACCTTGCATTCCTGTACTAAACAACTGGCGTTGAAAGTTGGGGTGGCATAGTGGCTAGCCATGGCAGCATGACAACTAGTTAGTAGTAGTCATGATAGCCAAGCCGTTCTAGGGGTCAAGGTGTTGTCTTTTATACAGACTAAATCGGCTGTGTATGTTTTCCGTATTTGCAATCTGTTTTCTTTCTTTTCTTTGTTTAGAGTCTCTTGACCATGCGGAAGCCTGATAGAGGTGGCGGCCGTTGTCCATGAGTGGCCATCTTGGACTACCATACATACCATTTCTTTTTTAAATCAAAGTACACAAAAAACATTAGAAAGCACAGTCTTACCACAAACACAACATAGTGAGACATCATGACAACGTAAATGTAGATCGTTAGAGAATATCAATTCGATTTCTCGGAAAAAAAAAAGTGATAAGGACATGCCAATCCAAGTTCCCCACCAAACGCCGTTGAAAGGAAGCCATACAAAACAACTAGTAACTAAAGACAACCCATTAAACAATCTCAATTCCCTGTTCACCCTTTACTCAATAAGCCTCGCATCCAAAATCAACTTGTTCAGCCTCCGATTCCCCAAAGCCACAACCTGCTCCCCAATATTCTGCCCCAGGAACTCCACCAGTTCTGTAGCTTGCTGACTGTCAGCCCCACCCTCATTAACTTCTACCTTTACCTCCGACTCATCAATCGACCCTACCGCCCTCACAATCGCCCCCAACAACATATCATAATCCAACTTTCTCTCGGCACCCTGCTCTTTCAACGGGGTAAGCACCGCCGCGTCAAAGTCCTTGAGCGTCTTGACAACGAGAATCCTGACTGACTCCGGGCCACCAGCGGCAGCCAACCCGAGGATCGCACCGTATAAAACGGGCGCGGGCTTGCTGGGGTCCAAGAAGTATTTGAGGCAGGTCCGGGTGAGTTTGGGCCGGAGGAGGTGGTTGGATGTTGCGTAGCGAGAGGCGAGTTTACCGACTAGCGAGGCAGCAAACTCTCGGAGTTTATATTGAGTGTGGATGCTTTCGGTAGAGTCGGCGGTGCCAAGTTTCCGGGCCATGAGGCAGGTGAGGACGGGCGAGGAAATGGGCGAGGCATAAGGGTCGAGAAAGAGGGATTGGTTGGAGATGAGGGCGTCGGTAAGCTCCATCATTTGCCGCAAGACAAACAGGTCGTCAAGGCGGTGGGTAACCTGGTTGGCAATGTAGTTGATGAAGTAGGGGACCAACTGGTGGAGACCAGGGTCATCGCGGACAGAGGCGAGGGCGGCTTGCCGGAGACGGTCGACTTCTTCGTCGTTCGTTTCATCAAGGATGGCAGCTTGGATCTTGTCGAAATAGAGGACCATCTCTTTGCTGATGACATGCTTGACGGAGGGTTTGAGAGGGGTGCCGTCATTACCGGCAAGGGCGGACAGCGCGGGGTTGGCGCCAGCGCCCTTGGGGACAAGTTCGTGAGCACGGGATTCGGAGAAGACGGGGTTCTGTGGTATAGCAGGCTGAACGCCCTCGATAGCGAGCCAGTGGGCTAATGGGTAGGCTTATGTTAGGACATGGCGATACAATGAAGAGCATATACAGATCTGAGGTTACTAACCAGTGAACATGATATCGCGGGGCACCTTCGGCAGCGGCGCGTTAATCAACTTTTCAAAATCAACCTCCTCATCTTCAATATAATACAATGGCTGGCCTGGCCCTAAAGTAGCTTCACCGTACAATAATGGTCTTGTCGAATCATAACCATAGAGTGGCTCAACTTCCAGCACCTTTAACGCCATAGAGATGTCATTTACGGTTAGCGATGTGCGGTTGCAAGCGCGCATGAAGCGCAACGCTTCGATAATGACTTGGCCGAGACGGTATTCAGCATCCTGGGTAAGGGTGCGCAGAGTCTCTTCACCAATGTTGGAAATCCCCACGGACTCGGCGACGTCCAGGACGTTCTCTGAGTTCCAGAGGAGTTTGGGCTCTTCGCCAGTCATGGCTATGGTTTTGCGGGATGCGACGGGGGTAGTCGAGCGGCCGGGTGGGTCGAGGAATTATTATAGATGTTGGAGGAAAGAGGGATTAAAAGAAGGGTCGAATGAGAATCTGGATACACCGATATCAATTCTGTCAGTAGCTGTGCGGTCAAATCAATGGATGGGTACACAAAGCTATTCTCTAATTGCGACCATGGAAAGTTGCAAGGCTGGCCGACCTTAGTGGTTGGCGCGAAATTTAAGTGGATCCCAACCCCGATTGGGAAATCCTGAACCGCACATATCATGACAATAATGACATAATGGATGGTATATACAATTAAAAGCAATAAAATGTATGTAAATATATTGTATTGGATTATTATTTTATATTCTTCCTATCACCGACTATCTTTAGAATTATTATTTGAATTATTGCCAATATTTCTAAATCTTCCTAGGAAAGCGAATGCTCATAGCGTCTTGCTAAGTGGGAAGTTTGGTATAGGCATCACTCGCCCGTCTTTTCATATCTTGTACTTAGATCAACTGTCCTCTCCTTTTTGTAATGCCAAACCCGGTGTGTGACTCGTGATCAGAGTCGCTTTCCTCAGAAACCCGAATGTGACTGATGATAATCAGGGCACCAACGTACAGTCCGGCTGCCACTAAGAATGGTAAAGATGCCCATTCTCCCCCTAGCTTCAAACCCAACCTAAACAGCGCACCCATAATGGGACTAGCCAAAACAATGCCCACGCTTTCCAGAAACCCGATGAGGGCATATAGAACGGCATTGTTATGAGGCACCATGGACGTCATGAGGCCACGAATAAAGATAGAGTATCCAAAACCGAATGCAGAGAGAGCGACACCACCGAATAGAAAGACGGCTTCAGATGCTTTGGCAACTACGCAGATTCCAATGATCTTGAAGCACATACTTATACGAGCCAAGACAAGATCCTTCTTTCTAGGCCCGACAAAGTCAAGGAGAACCCGAGTAATGAGTGGAAGGATCACAAGCAGTAGTGCCAAACTACAGGCAGATTGGACGGAAACTAGCAGCCCAGCCTTACCCCAAGACCACTGGAACCTATTCGTCACAAACTGCAGCAGGACAACCTGCGAGTCTCCGAAAGTTACCAGAACAGTTCCGATTAGCATTAGGCCTACCTTCCGTTCCTGGGTAGCTAACAAGTGTAGAAAATCACGAAATCTGGCGACATCTTCGCGAGCGGAGGTCATGAGATCTTGCCATGGAGTGGAATCTTCTACGTGAGAAGAGGCAGATTCCCGTAGGTAGTCCATATCTTCTTGTAAGCGGGTTTCTGGCATGCAATAGCCAAATACACAAAGTAAGGCCATGATGCCAAGTCCGACATATATGGTAACCCAAGTGCCAATACGGATGAGATAGAAAGTAATGCCACCTCCTATAAGGCTTCCTCCCATGAGGGATGCACCAAGGTAGGAGAAGGCTGTAGATCTATAAACTTGGTTAGTGTCCAGAATGATGCCAATAATGACACGCAAGACGTTACCTCTCTTCAGGGCTACACACGTCGGCAACTATGGTATATAGCATTGTTGGAAACATGGCCACACCTCCGCCAACAAAGCTGAAGACAGATGAAAGCCAGATTAGACGCAAATTGACAGTTCCAGGAAACGAGCCTAGATTTTCAACGTTAGCAAAAACGAAATTACTTGCAACAAAGAATCAACATCAGCTACTGACAGATAAAAGCCACCAAGGTATTAGACAACGTTACTCCCATCAATGAAGTCCCAAGAACGATATTTCTGCCATATCTATCGGCCGCCAGTCCACACGGAACAGACATAATCAGGCAAGGCAATAGATTAAAAACGACCGTCCATGATTGGATAATCGACAGTTCATTCTGGACGATCTGGTCTTTGCATTGTGCATATTCGCCTTTAATAAAAAGTTGATGGCAAAGGAACTCCTCTTGGGATTGAACTAGCGATGTGCTCATGACAGCCAAGCTGACCATTGTTATGAACATGAATATGCAACATAGAGAGATAATAGGAACCCTACGGGGGTGAGGCAACCGTGCTGAATTGGCTTGGAACGTTGAGTTGGAAGACGACGGTTCGCTGGTTGGAGTTGGAGTCGGGGTGGCCTGGGCTAACAACAGGTCCGTCTCGCGAGATGCCATGTTGGCGGATTGTTGAAGTAAAGCGTAAAAATATCTCCACCAGCCAAACTCACAATCCCATAATCAGCCAAACTTTATATCACTAAACTGATTATCTCCCCTGTAGACAACTTGTATTGAACTTCCCAATATAGAAGCGTACCCGCCTACTTCTCACGTTACTCGGCTTCCCACTTCACCGTCACACCGCAACACGAGCCGGGTATCCGCCCTAAAGCTTAACTAGTCTCCAAAATCAAATGAATAACGAAATAAGGCTGATCCTCGGTGACACGGGACACAGAGGTGATACTTGTGATCTCACTTCTGTAAGGAAGAGGGTCGTCACAGTCACTTGGTAATAGACCTTGTAGCAGAAGACACAGGTGACTGTTGTGGATAAGTTCGATGGAATGTGTAAAAGTAGCAAATATATTGCATGAAGGGCATGAAAGGGGAAGTGGAGACAAAGGCGAGTCGGTATGATGAATATAAAGTTTGACAGAATAGATCGCAAAATTACGGGAGTTTCTACAGAAAATAGGACAATGGACATGTTTCGGCAACGCCAGGTTAGTGTCTTATCTGATGACTTGGTGACTACGGTTTTCGGGAATCCCAGAGTTGACTCCTGGGGCAAAGCGAGCTAGCTCCTGGCCGCATATCCACAGCTGTCCAAGTGGCCGTTCTTATCAATCTTGCGAGTTGGGAGTGGAAGGCCATATCTGAAGGCACTAGTCCTCCTGCTAGTTTTTCTCGCTGTTTCGTTATCCAAGCCAAGGCATAGGGCCATTAGCTCACAATTTGAATCTGGCAGGATTTAGTTAAAGGCTTGTCTAGGATATCAAGGAAATATTCTATGGTTCTTTCATTTAGGAATAGTGCGAAGGAATAATGAGCATGGCATCGTTAAAACTTATAAAATGACATGTAATAATAATATTGTTATATGTATTATGTGAGGAGACCTCGGATAAGCTCGGATGCCCTCTGCATATTGACTTGGTTCAATTTACACAAGGACGACCATAGAGAAATAAGGAAGTTACTTGCATGTCAAGTAACACCATCAGCAACTAACGCCTTCCGTTTTGGTGAATTATTTTAATATTAGTTTCTAGCCGTACTGACATGTTAGTGGACGTAGAATAACCCTAACATATATTTGACGCTAATCCATATCACTATAACCCTGACAGTTTGGTCACGAGACTTGAACTACTCGTCAATGCACGTCATACTGGAGCTAGGAACAACTCAGGTCGGCTTATTTTGAAATACAAGCGTCCAGACAAGTCCTCCCGATACCACCCCCTCGGAATCCACCCCAAACCCATTAGTTCTTCTCCCCCACAATATCACTCCGACTGCCGACTTTGCTTAATCAGCAGTGCCGTTTTGCATGGTTTCTACAGAGGGGATTGAACTGTATCCCTTTTTAAGACCCCTGCCGAAGCAGACACGGCTGAACATTTTATCCGCGTTCAGATGTCCTGGCACCGCTTACATCAACCAGATGGAAGCTGTACCTTGTGTTATAGAGCACATGGGCCACTTTAATTGGCCAGAGCTCCGAGCGGGTTAGAGAAGGTGGGGTTGGAAGGGACGGGCCATAGACGGCTGCCGAGTTGTGAGTGTAAAGATTGCTAGTGGTGGGTTGGATTTGCGTATTGGAGAATGCAAGTGATGATGCGGCAGAACGTTCTGGATATAAGGTCCACATAAATGGCTGGGTAAAGTAAAGCGACATATGGGGGATCTACGTATGTAATGTATATATAAATAGGTAGCTGAAGATCTCGGCCTTATCTTTGCCATTTTCATCTTCGTCACTCAATTAATTATTACACATCTCACTTCATCTTTTGCCTTCTAATAAACCCTTAATAAATCTATTCAAAATGGCTCCCAAGGTTCTCATCGTCCTCACCTCCTATGACCGCATCGAGGCCATGGACCGCCCCACCGGCTGGTACCTTGTATGTCCTCCACAATCCACCCAACTCGCCACTGAATACTAACCTTTTCCAGCCCGAGCTAGCCCACCCCTATGATGCCCTCGAGGGTAAGGCTGAGATGGTCTTTGCCTCCCCCAAGGGCGGCGTTGCCCCCCTTGACCCCGCCTCCGTCGAGATGTTCAAGGCCGACCCCTCCAGTGTTGCCTTCCACGCCAACAAGTCTCACCTCTGGAGCAACACCGAGAAGCTCTCCACCTTCATCGGCCGCTCTGGTGAGTTCGATGCCATCTTCTACCCCGGTGGTCACGGCCCCGTTTTCGACCTGGCTTCCGATGATGACTCCATCAAGCTGATTGCCGAGTTCTACGCTGCCGGTAAGCCTGTTGCCTCTGTGTGCCACGGGCCTGCTGTCCTCGTTAACGTCAAGGGAGCCGATGGCGAGTACATCTACAAGGGCAAGGAGGTCACTGGTTTCTCTAACTCTGAGGAGGATGCCGTTCAGTACACCAAGTACATGCCCTTCCTTCTTGAGGACGAGTTCAAGAAGAACGGTGCCAAGTATGTCAAGGCCGCAGAGGACTGGAGCCCCAAGCTTGTTGTTGACGGCAACCTGATCACTGGACAGAACCCTGCTTCTGCCGGTCCTGTCGGTGAAGCTCTGGCTAAGGCTCTGGGTATCTAAGTTTACAGTGTTTTCTGGTTCTGTATTTGTTGTAAACTAGAATTGTAAACCTGCTTGAATATTTGAATTAAGTTTTTGATGATACCACAATAATGATCTTGATATGATATTTATAGTCACATGACTAGCAGCCGTGGGATAGTGGAATAAGTAGAATGAAGCATTAGGTCATTAACCAAAAATACAAAGAAATTAAAACACAGAAATGAAATCGAACAAAGCCGCCTCCCGATGGCAGCAAACGCATACTCCGTGAAATGCAAACTAAGCCAAACGCAAAACCCCCGATAATGAACCCAGAAATCCCAAACGAGGCATCATAAATATACAAAGACCTGTAGTAGTACTGCCAACTACTAGTCTATAAACACGGCTTCCTGCTCTTTTATCTACGGCCACGGCCCCGACCACCACGGCCAGCACCACCCATCCCAGGCATACCGCCCATTCCAGGCATACCACCCATTCCAGGCATACCACCCATCCCAGGCATACCACCCATACCACCCATACCCATTTGCTGCATCATCTGCTGCATCTGAGCCATGTCAGGCATACCTCCCCGGCCGCCACCAGCGCCACCGCCGCCACCACCAAACATGTTCATCAAGCTGCCAAGATCGGGCATGCCACCACCCATACCCGGAAGACTCGGCATGCCGCCTCTGCCACCTTTTCCGGAAGCGCCACTAAGCGCAGCCATGCGCTTTTGCATAGAAGCCAATTGGCCTTTGGAAGCACCGCTGATTGCACTTTGTGCCTTTTGCATGTCCTTGAGGCCACCACCAAACTTCTTGGCCATCTCGGCCATCATGCGATGCTGGGTCATAAGATCCTCGACCTCGCGGACTGAGGTACCGGAACCCCGAGCGATACGTGTGATACGCGTGGGCTGTGTGGTGAGAATCTTGCCATCGGAATCCAGTTCCTGGGCAGTCATGGAGTCGCAAATATAGACCATCCGCTTGAGCTTGAGAGCGCCCTCCGCATCATCCATGCCTTCAGTAAAGTTGGACATGCCAGGAATCAAGCTAGCCATCTTTGAAAGCGGCCCCATCTTCATGACATTGGTGAACTGATCACGGAGATCGCGAATCGTGAAGATGCCCTCCTGGATGTGCTTCATAGTGTCCTTTTGGTCTAGGTTCAGGTTTTGAACATGCTCAACCAGACCCATGATGTCACCCATACCTAGCAGCTTTTGAATGAAGCTTTGCGGGACAAACTTCTCAAAGTCAAGCATGTGCTCACCAGTACCGATAAACACAATTGGAGTCTTGGTAGCGGCAACGGCTGAGATAGCACCACCACCTGCGGCGTGGCCATCGGTCTTGGTAATGATGATGGCACCGAAGTCAGCAGCCTCCTTGAAAGCCTTGGCCTGAGCCTCAGCTTGCTGACCGATAGAAGCATCAAGAACCATAATAGTCTCATCGGGATGAACCGCAGTCTGAATATCCTGCATTTCTTGAAACAGGGCAGATTCTTGTCTGTGACGACCAGAAGTATCAACAATGATAACATCAAACTTCTCCTTCTTGAACTTGTCCACACCATCCCGAGCAACCACCGCCGGATCCGTCTCCGTCAGCGAACCATAGTACGGAATCTTAGCCTTGGTGGCATTCTGCTTCAACTGATCAAACGCACCGGCACGGAACGTATCTGCACAAACCAAACACGCCTTGAACCCCCGCGACTGGTAGTGCTTAGCCAACTTTGTACACGTTGTCGTCTTACCCGCACCTTGCAGACCGACAAACATAATAACATTGGTCTTGCCCTTCTTGACCTTGTATGGCTCGACCTCAGGGTCCACAAGCTTGACAAGTTCGTCGAAGACGGCCTTTTGGATTAACCTTTTTTTGTTCGCGGCGGCAGGAAGTTCTTTAAAATTGACAGTGCTAATGATGGATTTGCGAAGTTGGCTGACCAGACGGACGTTGACATCGGCTTCGAGGAGGGCACCACAGATCTCCTTGATCATGGATTCGAAAGCCTAAGGTTGATGACGCATGATGTTAATTGATAATCCGGGGCCGGGGTGTCTGGTAATACTGCTTCAAATAGAAGGGCAAGCTTTATGACATACCTTTTCGTCAACATTGGGCTCACGGGTGAGGTTCTGGACCGCCGAATTGATACGGCGACCGAGATCTTGCAAGACCATAGTGCGCGATTGATGATGTGGGTTTCGAGAGTATGTGGTTGTTCAAATGAGGACAGTGTTTGGATGGTCGGCGCCGGAGCGTATTAAAGACTGGCAAATGATTTGTCGGTATATAGGTATAGAAAATTGCTGTGTGCAATTCTTTTTTTTTCAGTAATTGCTCCTCGATGATCAATGGCAGTAACTGTCATGATCCTCTATCGCCATCGCCATATTAGGCGGGGCATGAACGACAGCATCACTTGCTCCAAGGGCATAATAATCTGACAGCTGACAACTATACTCTGGCATGTTGTGACAGCTGACATAAAATAAACCAGTTTGCGGTTACACAAAGATACTTCCCCTGTCAGCAAGCTAAAATGGGGTTGAAGGTTAAGTTAAATCAACAAACTGAGACATTTATAGCTAGTATGTCACAATGTAAACTAGGAGGATATAGTAAATGCCATGAAGCTACAATATAAAAGTTGGCACATATATAAAAATTACATATGCCACCTTGCACGTGGAAAAATTCATCCATTTTTATTATTTTTGCTTGCATCTTTATACTAAAACTCCAGTACGTCGAGGTGTACTAATCAATATCAACAGACAACGTGTGCGGTTATATCACAATCGAGTGGTACTTGAAGCACATCGGATCTTGATTGGTCTCAACGTATGTCTTCATTTTGTACTACTTTCCTAAGAGAGGCTATGCGTATTGTGGGGACTACTTATATAGCGTGCTTTCCTGATGTGGACCTGGATTTTAACTACATGTCATTACCAGACATCCCAACTGTTCACAGCTGACCAAGTATATCTCCCAACCAAAACACACAAACAAACAAAAAAATATGTCACATACTGGTTGATAATAGTTATGATTAAATTGCTTTTATTCAAGAGGCCCAATCCATATGACCGCGAGGCCACCATGTGTCTAACAATGCTAAAACTCCGGTACTATGGCAAGATCGGCCCAAATGTCCTACTAAGAGCGGCCTGTATCTTTGCTCGTATAATCCGAGCGACCATTCTGCATCATAATGATGAAATATCCATAATTGATGTTTTTTTTTTGTTGTTTGTTGCGTGGTTTGTGAAATGACATGAGCAGAAAAACATGATGAACCCAAAACAAAAATGAAAAATGAAAATAGCCCAGAGCGCCAAAACTACCGAAAAAAGCTCATCCCAAACCCTTTTATATTATCCACCCTATTTACGAGTGAATGGATCAAACTCACCCCAAGCCTGCTTGAGAAATCTGCCGCAATACGACTTGTCAAACGAGTGCTTGGACTGAGTGGCTCCAGGAGGCCGAATAAGGATGACAAGGTTCATGGCCGGCCAGTCATGGAATTCCTTAACGGTAGAAGGAATTTGGGGACCATCAAGAGTTGATTCGTATTGAATGGCACCTCTCTCTTCAAAGCCCCATTTCCTGTAGACAGGATAGCCACGCATGGTGGACTCAAGATAGATAGGGAGCTTGACCCGATCAGCTTGCTCAATGCCCCAGTGCATTAGCATTTTACTGATCTTGCGTCCTTGGTGGGCACGACTGACCCCGATCAAGCTTAGAAATATATGCGGCGTGTACTTGTGAGTTACTTCGCGGCTTGTATCAATAATGTTGAAAAAGTGATTTGCAACATCATTATTCATAGCGGCAGGAGGGACAGAATCATCAACCTCCGCCGGTGGAGCAGAGAATCCATTGGGGTGATAAGACCATTTTGCAAAGGCAATAATATTGCCAGTGGAGTCGTCAATTACCACGCGAACGTAATAATTATCATCGTCAAACCAGTGTGCGACTTCATGTTCCCACCAGAGCTGTCCTTGAGTCCGGCGGTCTTCTGGGAAGCAATGTTCCCGGGGCTTCGAATCGTCGAAGGCGTCGAAGTAGACATTGGTAATGGCAGTTTTGTCTGCAATAGTACCCCAGCGAGCGCTATAACCGGCAGGCATCGCCATATTGCAGCTCCGATCAAGAGTGAGAGGAAGTGGATAAGGGAAAGTGCGGGGAGTGCGGTCCCGGCTGGAGGTGCGGCCCAGCGATACGTTGGAGTCGAAGTGGAATGATGAGGCGACGACATCATGAGGATGAGTAGACATTATGGATGATTGATGTTGGTGTTGGTGTTGAGATAGAGAGTGGTGTGGCACTGAGTGGCGATGGTGGTGGCTGTGGTGATGAGTGTGTAGGAGGGAGAGTTGATGAGAAGAGTGGGACAGGGAGGGAGAAAGTATTTGAGCAGACATGATGACTTATATCGCGGTCGGTGCCGATTCAGTACTGGTCCCGGAGGCAGCAACTTGTGATTGGTTGTATGTTTTACGGGGTGCTAGGGAGACCAAGGCAGAACCGATTCTCTGGAAACTCAATTTAGGATGAAGCTTGGAAGAATGTGTAAGACACTAGCGAGATGGTGTGGTATTCCTAAAGAGGAAAACAAAGAGGCCCCGGATAAATATAAAGATGTTATGTTTGAAAATGCCTATGCCAGGAAAGGACTGCTAGTAGGGGTATAGAGGGAAGAAAGATGAATGAATGCCCGACCAAGAAGCCAAAAACCAAAACAGAAAGAGAAAAAAAAGGCAAAGGCAAAGATGCAACTTTTATCTTTAAGTACTTGAATTTCTTTGTCTGTTGAAGTACAAGCCAAAGAACCAAAGTCGTTATGTTCTAGAAATTTGTAATCTCGATCAAGAAAAGCCAATATCTAAGTGGATAATATGAGAAAACAGCAAATGACCAAGGCTTGACTTTGAGAGACGAAGACAGTGCTGTACGAGTGCACGACGTTGTTGCGTAGCGACACAAGAAACTAAGTAGAAGAAACCTTAGGTTTTTGATCGGGAATGCCGCAGGTGAAGATGCCGCGTGATGTTAAGACAGTTCCACGAGGGATGGAGATGGAATGGAAGTAGGCCAAGGAATGAGAACACTCTGAAATGCAAGTAAAATACGGACAAAGGGAGAGGTTGTCACGACAGAAGGGAGGTATGTCTAGTAAAGAGAGACAAGAGAGTGGCTAGATAGCGAGTAACGGAGTGGGCAGCGGTGGCGTAAATAGGTTTAACCAGTAAGACGACAGGGCAGGCTTGTTTGTGGTGCTAAAGTTGGCCGTGAAGTTTGATCCAGGATTCGCCGGAAACTGACTTGAAAAAGACGGAGGTGAACTTTATATCAAAGTATTAGGAAGCAAAGGGCTGATAAAGAAAACGGAACGGGGTATATGAGATAACAAAGACTGTAACTTGATATGACTGAATATGAGAACAAGAAGAGAATAAAGAAATCAAATTTGAGACCAGGCCAAGAGTATAAGTAGTAGAAAAAAAACAAAAAAAAAAACAACCGACACAAAGAACGGATTGACATTGCTTCAAGTAGTAAAGATACCTACTACCAAGTTGCTACTTCCCTTCCCACTTGGGGAGGTCGATTTTAACAACATAGTTACTGTGCGCGATAATTTGGCGAATTTATTTCTTTATTAAGCGGTTAGACCGTCACGAATTAAACTTAGCAGGTCGTTTCCAAGCACACTGTTAGCGGATGGAACAAGGAAAGTGCAAGCATGCGGTCCCAAGGCACGAGCCACTGTTTGGGTCAAGCTTCTCTTTGTCTTTGCTAGTGGCGATTGATTTATCTTTTTTTTTTTTTTTTCAGTCTAAGAACATGGCGGCTGGTTGATCCTAGGCGGTCCTGGGGGCACGAGAGGTGTTTGTTCGATGGCTAATCCCACCACCCTCAAGCGTCCACCCTCTTTGTTGATTGTCTTCTACGGAGCCATGAGGAATGATAGTATCAGCCGAAGCTGATCTTGAATATGCACTAGAAAAAGAAACAAGCATGTATTTATCATAGAAAGACGCCCTGAAAGCTCAGCATAGGCCCACACGCAACGTACTCGGAGGCAAACTGCCATGAGAGTAGAGAACTAAGACGTGGAGTCGATGTCCGCGGAGCAGAACCCAGAAATCCCAAGCTAGGAACAGGGAAGTATATGGCGGGGGTTCAAATGTGGAGGGCCCGTCAAAGGGCCGGACCCGCAGCATGTCGCATCACAAGGGGACAAGTACTCGCTTCTTCTAGCCTTGAGAGCTTGTAAGGCACGATGATGAGCGGATACCGCACTTGAAATCAAGTGAGATATTAAACGTTTCCTACTGATGAATGATGCATTAGTCACTACCAGACTTGACTGCAGAATCACTAACGCATCCGGGTGGTCAACCAAGTCCTTCAAATTTGGATGGGGTAAACCCTGGCCAGAATCACTGCCCTGCCAAAGTATAGCTCCGCCCTGTCGAACTCTGGCGTGGAATGTCACAAGTATTAAGGGAGTTAGAAATACGGACCAGAAGAACGTCGCCCCCCCGCCCCAATCAGCTGTATTCAACACCGTCTGAATGCAAGACGACGGCCAAATGGCGGACGGTTACTGCGACCTACCTGCAGGTTCACAACCATTACACCTTTTACAGTTTCTCTGCCGCACACACCTCTTCTCATATAGAAATGGCTAGAGTATTGCGGGTAACGTCTAGAAAGACGAAAGGAATTCCTAGCTCCATAAAGCGTATCCAACAGCTATGGGCCTCACATTATCTTACCAAAAGAGCTTCTCCAGAAAGCTGGATCTTATCCCCTGCTTGTCCCCCCTCTTCCATGGGTCCACAGTAACTTTGCTGCATGTACACCCTTTCACTCACAACATTCCCCGCCCCCCTCCACTGCCAAGAGTAAGTTGTTGTGTACATGTACACCTCCAGGGAAAATTTACAGGCAGGCTTTGGACTTGGGCTTCGTTTCCTTTACTACTTGAGAGGATATTGAACAGTCTGCTATTCCTCAAAAACAAACATACAGACACGCTTGCATTGCAATGACACTATAATATATATTTTATACATAGAAATGCGGTGTAGTCTCCTTGGTCGCTCGTATGACAAACGATGCCTCTATACGATAATACATGGTGTTTCCCCGCCTTGATGAACCAGCAGGTCCTTAAGGCCGTCCTATTTAATTATTGATATCTCACGGCGGTGACAGCGTTCCAGTCTATCGGCAATATCGCGACTGTAGTAGTAGGCAATTTAGTAACGGGGCTCCAACCCATGGTAACCTAGTTGTTCTCGAGGTAGCATTCACGGCCGATAAATGATTCTGAGGGCTGAAGATAAGTCTTACCATGCAAGACGAACGCACTAGAAAACCAGAGGAGAAGATAGTATTCTGGGACATAGAAGGATTGCATAACGGGGCTTCTGGATAGAACAAAATATACTACGCTGCCTCACCAACTAGACTGGCAACCCCAGTCCCCAGGAATCATTGTTTAAATATTGGAATTTATGCTGGCTATCTCAGAGGAAGCATGCAGAAATTCTTACCTGGGCTCTATGCATATATAATCCTAATCATATGGCGGTATAGAAGACTCAGTCTGGGCTGTACGGTGGAGACAAAGGAGACAATTATTTGTAACTACTGCTATGCTCATCCCAAGTCCCAATTTGCATATATCTAGATACTCGGATTCCCCGTCATTGGCTGTCAGCTTGTGGCATTGTGGGTGGCAATATGGCCTCCATCCAGCGTACTTTTGTTGATTATTTGCCTGCTTACACATCCACACCACAGACCACCCGCCCTCTCACCCCTCATCTCCTAAATCAATCCGTCATCAGACACAGCTATGCGATATCCGGTGCTGGTTCGTACGAAACGGCGGCCGCCAGCCTTGTCTAACCCACCACAGCATTACACGAATGGCAATTCCCCCACAATACGTCGACAATGACAGGCTATGGCTTGGGTGCCCGATAATTAAACTCACAAGCCAAGTTTGGCTCAGATCCCAAGAAATAAGCCTGCGGAATCCCTCTCGTCATCTCCAATGGGCACGTAAAATGTCGTCACAACCGGCCGGGCTCGGGTGGCCCGGCCCAGACCCTCCCGTGATAGATGACGGATGTCCCAAAATGGTAGGTGCATCAGAACCATACATATCGCATGCATCGACAAAATTTAGGTCATACGAGATCATGGTCGAATTCCTTGTTTCCGGTTGGCGGGTGGTATAATTGTTGGTGGTTTGTGCCATAGGATCTATTCATACTTTAGGTGTTTATTGTCCAACCAGTTATATATACAAGCGTATGTATATGCTCTCATTGGTTTCTTCTTTGCATGTAAGGCAAACTGGCCGGCCCTGTAAAGGCAGAGCGGAGGCCTGCATCATCAACACATCACCAGCTGTGATCAACCCTAAAGCAAACCCCTTATTATGTGTTGACAGATCATATATCTAAAGTTATGTCATAAGTCTCATATGACTTTTGCTATCTCCCACGGTACAGCTCTTGTGATATCATGTTTAATGTTCCGACGCGATTCCTTCTGCATGCTGACCCTTTGGAGATCGTGATCAATGTTGCGCTCCTGCTGGATGAGGTCGACATGCGAGATTCTGGGTCTTCGAGTAATGTCCTTCGAGTAGCCTCTTCAGTAACCGTAAGCGAGATCTAGAAGGACTTGTTTTGCTAGCTGCATCAGACATTGTTTCTTGATTGCCTTGGGACGCCCATGTTGACATACTTCGCTCCTTCAATCCAAAGGTTTTTGCCACAATGACGATATATGCATACTTGGTGATGGAGGGTCCGTCATTGTTCAGCCCACAGACCCAGCCGCATCTTTCTCGCCAGGCACAACTAAGCACGGGCATTCGTCCAGGGTTTGTTATTGAAGACATTCTAATGCTTCCATTGGAGTAGGTACAATACACAGACAAGACAGTCCAACCACAGAGCAGTGGCAGGACCTACCTCTATTTGCATTTACTTGCACTGAATGATCTGTGGCTGAATGATATATATATACCTGCTTTCAGTTCTATCGCTAGCCTAAACCCAGCAATTCTGCAATCACACACACTGTCAACCTGCTGTAAGATTTGCAGGAACCAAGGCAGCCATCCATCGAATCGGCCATGACCACCGAGCCCGAGCCTGCCACTGTGTATCAAGTTGGAATATCTCATCCGATTTTGCCAAAGTTCCTCTCCATAACATACCACCACGGCCACTATTGTGTACTTCCAAACAAGTTTCTGACACCCATCATCGCTGTCACTATTGAAACGACCACACCATCTTGGCAGTGTTGTTGGCTGCCTGACTTGGCCTCCTCCTCCCTCCTGCAGAAAACAGCTTTATATATAAATAATAAAAACTTGTCACTAAGCTGAACTTGTGGCTAGGCAGCTGATATTGCTAATCCACATAGTATTGCCCCCAGTATTACATTCAGTGTATATATCCTTATTTCCTTTCCCCTTCCTATTTCATGATTTCAACAGTCAACCTTCCGCAGCCGCCGTTTTGGGCTTTGGACTTCCTATTGCAGAAGTAGAGACTAGGATGTAGGGCATTGGCGATCCTGTGGCAGCGGGGGCCGTCGTAATCAGCGCTGCGCACATGCATTTTATGTATAACATCGCAACACTTACGGCTAGCTATAACGAGCAGACCTCTTAGCCAAGACATAGTTAATTATAACCGATGGTGGCAAGCCCGCCATCGTACGGTGATTTGAACACGGGTATTTATAAGATGTGGAGCGGGCTGAGGCAAAACTGTGCCACTAGTGAGGTTTGACGATGTTACCCTTGCGTGGAGTTGGTTGGCGGGGCTACTGCTAGAAGTACTGAAACCAATAGGTGATGGGTTAAAATGAGTACTGCCAATGAAACTACTTTTTTACTGAGTCGACTTCCAATACTGTTATATGATTGCCTTTAAGAACCAGCTGAATAAACGAATCAAGAAATCATCAGCACGCCCTAACTTCTATGTAAGCCTACTTACAGATGCTTGTAACCTTAGGTTACATAAGTGCCTATACAACTAGCATTGTGATATGTGTCTGAGGCTTTGTCTTCGACTTGGATCAAGCCCAGATGTCACTCCGACCTGTGGCTTATGGTGCTACGCTATGAAAAACATATGTCAACAAATATCCAGGCTCTCCAAACAAGGAACGCACGAACTAGTTACATGGCGGGAAAGAAAAAAAGAACCTAGAAAGAACATATGAAGCTTGGACCATTGATTCATGGGGCCCCTGTAAGCGATACATCAACAAAACCAGATGCATTCCACACCGCCGTGCCTACTGTGCAATGCCCAATGTCAAGATGGTATAATAGCGCGAATGAGCCAATACAGCCCGCCAAGGGACATCCCCGAGTAAAATGGGCCTTTTACGCATTCCTGATATCGGTGACGACCATGTGCGGAACTATAGGATCGAACCCCCCCATGCTTTTATGTATGTATTTGTGATAAGTTGTCATTGGTGATATCGGTACTGACAACTTGACGACATCAACACTCCCTTCACCGCTGATTTCCTTTTTATATAAGTTAAGACTCGAGGCTTAGTAGGGCACTTGCCATTCTGGTATCGAGTCCGAAGGCGCCTTCCTAATTTGCTCTCGCACCAACTTGGCCTCACTAATCGACTTTGTTATGAATTAGTGCTAGTGATGATACCCATAGTAGACTTTTACTAATAAGACAAGAGGTGAGAATACATGAGATGCATCTCAATGTAACTAACCATATTGATATTAAATTCCAGTGCTTAGTTGACTGGGTTACATTTGTACCTGCTGCTCTCATTTTTGGGATAGGGCTTAACTACAAGGCTTAGATTACGCCTCAGATTCAACCATATGCTAGACATATAATTCCATAAGTTTTCTCATGTGAATTACGCATCCAGTCAGTCATGAAGGGGGACAACCTCGTTAATGTGACCATAGTAACCTGGCAAGACGCTTCATATCCGAGCCTTGTGTGATGCTTTCCAAAACTGGCTTGTCCACGGCACACACTTCAAGTACAATTTAGTTCTGCATCTAACTATACAGGTGATCGCTTAGAAGCCAATCGTTTGCATGGCCTATGATAGTAATAAGACAATTAAATTAATGTGTGTACTATGATAAGCAGGAAAGCCTGTCATGTTTCTTCCCCTTGCATAATACCATACGACGGATATCTGTGGTTCTCTTAAAACGGGTACACCACCTCCATGTGCGTGACTAGCACGTATTTTCAGCGAGCAATGTGTCTCAACATCTCTAAGTCCAAGTCGGTCACCGAAACTACTCAAGCAAGGATGCGAATTGTAACCCGAGATGGCCCACATAACAAAAAGAACGACGACTGAGTGCGCAGTTGACAGGGATGTGGTACAATGCATCACAAAATGAAATCATTATCGGCGAATCGGGTGCCAGGGCTACATACGAGAGATGCTTAGTGTCAGGGTTGTGAAGGTTAACGGGATTGTTAGAGCTACCTGAAGCGAACATGGTGTCCACCTTGACAATAATATAGCTGACAGGTGCGGGTTGAATCGGGAAGTCTTATGCAGATAGGAAAATAGCACTTTGGTGTCGTGCTTTTCTTTTCTTCTTTTGTTTCTTTTTCGCACCGAGATATTGTCTTGATTCACCGGGTGTGTACAGGTTACAGGTGCACATACGCACAGAGACTAATGTTTAATTTAACGATGCGCGATATTTACCCCCCAGATCATAACCAGCCGACACTCATTCCCAAGTAAACCCCAGCATCTCCTCTACGACCGAAACGGCCCGATCAGATTACCGGTGACCCCATCCCAGTCCCTTGGACGAGTTTTTCCTTTTTTGGGCTGGTACGGAAGTGTGAGCTTGACACTGGCTGTCTCATCCATAATCATAATACCCGGAGTACTTTTAGAGTGGCTAGCCAGGGGAGGCAAGAGTTGTACTTGCCTTGTCGGGACTTAAATATCCTTACATACGAGTACAGGGTATGGTTGATTGAGGAATTAGGGATTCTTCTGGTGGCGGTGAAATTTTGCTGGCGGGCAATGGGTTCATGCAAGGTAATACAGACTTGGATATGCCGATTTTGGTTTAGGCTGACTCGGAGTATCACCGAGGTTGGTTTTGTGTGTGGGGGTTACTTGAATCAAAGTATGGGGGAAATGACGCATCCCACCCCCATCATCTGCATAGCTCCGTGGCTAAACGCCATCGTCAGGGGGATCAAAATAAGTAGGTACAAGATCTGGGACTCTCCGACACTCACCAAAAAAGAAAAAGCCATAGGCGTGTACTTACCTGACCCATATATTGAGTGCCCCTCAGCTACGTCAGATTTTATACATGCATCCCGATTCAGCTTGTCCGCAACTACATTTGCATACCTAATCTAGTAAATCTCCACAACACCCCACAACACCCCACGATTCATCAAAAAGGTCGTCCGACCCGGGAACCTCATTTTGGCCTGTTTACCCACATGGTTTGTTACCTCGTCATGTTGTCGAACTCACATCAGGTAACCTACCGAGTAATTAGCTTAGGATCCAAGACATTAAGGCCCAAGACGGAAATGGCCGGTTGCGCCTATCGGATTCCGGTCGTGGATATACTATTATGACCCATAACTTCGGAATCGAGTGTTACATGTAAAGAGCAGAAAAGGAATTCCAGCATACCCATTAGTATTATCCCCCTTTGAGATATTGCATGCGCTTTCAAGTACCGGATGTAGCAGCTTACAGGATCCTGTCACTGACTTTGGGCTGCCATCATTGCGATTTGCGAGTAAAGCCGACGCAAGGGAGGAGGGCAGCACTTGGTCGGCTGTTCTACCTCAAAACTCTACTCAGTTGAAGTCATACCTGACAAAAGAAATTATGATATCTTCAAACATCAGAGTGGCCTGGCCAGATCAACCCACGTATTATAGCGTTACAGTCAGTAAGTGGGGTTGCAATGCACGCCATCTTGATAATTATTGAGATAGAGTTGATGATGGGACTAAGCCACCTGTACTGCCAACCAGCACAAATGTTGCTTCTGCTGGCTGCAAGTCTCGAGGTCAGCATGCAGACTCCGAAATAGATCAGTTCTAATTTCTATAAGATTGGCATTTATATGTCCTCAAGACTTCGCCCTGAAGATCCTCCACACCAAAATACGGCCTGCAATCCCCTATTGTAAATCCTCTTTCCTAACCTATATCGCGACAAATCACACGCTGGCGACTCTTCATGGTAAACTCACTCAGAGTGACCCAAAACTCATATGAACCGATATCCATCTTTGGAAGGTCCTTCCCTCCATGCCCTCTCGCTAAATCTCCCTCCCGGCTCCTCACGTCAAATTGAAAGCAGAACCACCACCCGCCAATCCTCAATCCCTGACCTTCTACCACGTCCCCTGACTTCCATCGCGATGCCATCTGAACCTCACTCTACGCTGAAAAGTCCCCCCAGCTAGCCGCAGTCCAGAAATCTACTTAGTAACTAATTAGAAATCTCAAGAGGATTCCTTTCTTTTTTTTCTTTCTATTTCTTTTTTTGGCCTGGGCTTGGCTGACTTGCTGGCCTCTTGCTGTTCTAGCCCGCCGAGGGGGTGGATTTTCTAGTTGCAGTTACATTCAAGCAGATCATGATACCCTGTTATTCGACCAAGAGTCTCTTAGTTGAGTAGTTTCTTTTATCCGCGCCTCGCAAGTTGCACCCGTGTCCGCAGGGTCTTGTGATATGCGGAGTATACATGTCAGCTACATGTTATGATCCTCATTCAGTTTATCTACTGCAAGACGGTATCCACCCTAACCATGCAGTGGGAGCTGGAGGTTCACGTTATCTAATGATGGCTATTTCTCTACGGGTAGGATAATACTGGATATGTAAACCAAAGTATCGTCTCCGGATATGTCTAGTGCACACCATTGGGGTTGCCATTTAGAGTGATTTCTGTCGTATCAGATTAATATTTCCTAGGCGCGTGGTTCTAATGAGTATGAATGTGGGGAGACCTCTGAGAATTGGCACCTTGTCAGTTATGTCGGTGAATTCCAGCAAACCGTGCGCAATAAATATACAGCCCTCGCGTATTAACCAAGCCATCTTTGGAATATTCCATGATCGACTGGCTGTCGTCCACGAATCACATCGATAAATTGTTAAGACAATGCTATGTACATGCATAACAACATAGCCACATGACAACCTTCAATCACCATATAACCTCCTCCACTCCCCAGCTGACAACCCCCAACATTCCTCAGTTGTGGCACTCTTGGTGACGCTAGACTCTACGTCACTAGACACCTCGCCGATGTGCTGGTTTACAAAATCCGGTCAATATCACCGGGCACTAACAGGGGCCGGCTACCGGCATTGGTTGGGCAACATCAATGCCGCAGAGGGAAAGTACAATACTGTCGTTGCCTGATGATATCAAGCTGGATATTAGGTAGTCCAGCCATATCTAAGAGAGTGATTCGCTTAACTGCCGAAGCGGAGATGGTTCCGAATTTCGTTGGACCCAAAGACAGTAATTTTGCGAGATTGGCCTTCCTAGATAGCTTAATGAAGTCTTAGGCTAAAGCCGCATCTATCAAAGCACAATAACCAGTACTACCGCTTTCTAAGAGAAGCTGGATTCACCTTCCTTTTCCTGTACTCTCATCTGCACATCGCTCCATTTGCTCTTTTTGTCTTGCCGCATCTGCAGATCCCAGGGGGCTAGCCACTACGTGCTATTCCCCAGTATTAGAATATGCAATGTTGGTTGCAACTTCGCAAGGTGTCGCATCCATCTATAAGCAGTAACATGCAACAAAACTGTGAATGGTATTTGCAGCGGATTTAGTCCATAGCAAGAGTTGGGAATCCTGGATAGACTAGACATGCGATATGTGCAGTGGATTAAAAACATCACTATCTATAGTTTAATTTTGTAGCACAATGAAGAGTTTACACACAGATATATATAGTATCAGCTAGTACATCTATTGGATTTTTGCAATAGTATCGGTTCTTTTAATATACGTAATGTTTGCATTTAATCTAATAAAGGTTGAGATTGTTGAGGTTATATTGAGTCAACAATAGGGTTAAATATTCTAACTAACCCCATACTAATAATGCGTATCAATATCAGCATCAATTTGACCGGTGTGCACAATGGAGGTTGCATAACAAGCACATTATTTTTCTCGGATAGTATTGCCCCAGAAGACCGAAATGACTAGTAAGACGTGTGAAATTTCCTGATATCACAACCATGACATAAAAAAAACCGAGACTCAGCTATATATTAGCTTACTATCCCTCCTAGAAAGGCCTTTTCCTAAACTAATCTTTCGAGTCCTTGACTCCAGACTCGATGAGAATAATGTTGAGCAAAGGAAAGAGCTGTCGTTCGACAAGCAAGTACCCGATAACGTGTGTTACACAGAGATTCAAACCACACAAAAGCGCCATCAGATCCCCGCCGCCACGTATATACGATCCAGCAGGTGGGAAATACTACAGCGAGACTTGGTGGAGAAGTATGTGACAAAAATGTATAATCAGTATCATGCACGTCCAAATACCGTACTTAGAGGCTGAACCTGCGGGGAGGTTGACATGCAGACCTAAACTTATAGAGGTAAATGCGATGGAACTTTCTAAGACATGGCTAGGGTATAGTCACTTGTTGATTCGACAATGGAGGTCTGCTCAATATAAGTCCGTAATCCTATAGTGCTGAGAATCAAGAAGACAATATGTCGACCATAAGCATGAAAGTATCTGAATGCAAATGATTTGGCGAGTGTACCTTGATAATATGCCTTTGATCCGACCTTAATGATTATGTCGTTAAAGCGGCATGGAACGGGATAGCAACTATTATTAGTGCTAGCCATAACATTTCACCAAAAGGCAAAATAATAAACATCATACTTAATATCTAAAAATGTGACAAAAAACAACTAATCTCCTACATCTAGAACCATGCTCACTCGCAGGCCAGCAGTTACCCCACCTTGGCGCACTGCAGTGCAAGTCACCCTTCAGTAAAGAAATGCAGTTAGAGATGTCGATCATTTGCGTGCTGATGAGTTGGTTACCAAAAGGGTAATGTTGATAGACGGAATTCTTGCCAGCAAGGATTCAGACCAAAGTTTGTACTTGGTGGAACCCACTTGACTTTGATTTTGGCCACACCCCTCCCCTATAATAACAGCAACTAAACATGCATACCTCATAAGTAGACACCACCGTATAAACTAGACCTTATAGACTTTGTTCTAATTTCTCTGCTTATGAAGAACCGCACTTATTTCCTTCTTCCCAGCAAGTTTTCCCCGCAGCGGATTCGGCCTGCCGCCATATGCAGTTGCGTACATACACAATACCTCCAATTCACCCGTGTACATTGTACTTCCGGTGGCGTTGCAACTAGATGCATCTAGTCCCACATCACTGCACAAAGACGGTCTTGATCCTTACCATCCTTTGACCACTCTCAACCAAACACCAAGACTACCCGCGGGACGGGAGGGAAGGAAGACGGTCCGAAGTAGTGTAGCTTAATATAGTGTAAGCACGGGGCCTACTATAGATTTCTGGGGCTGTATGCAGAGACCGAATGTGACTGTGATCAGGTGAGGCGATAGGTCGAGGCTTATGAAGACAGAACCGGCAGCTGTGAATTGCTCGGGGTTGTGATATCTTGCATCTAACCGAAAGGTCATCTCCAAATCCTTTGGCTGCCGGGGACATGTCATATCCTAAATGGTGATAGCTTGATATTGTAATTTCCTGGTGATGAATGTTATCTCCTGTTATTGGCTTCAAATCATGAGGAGAGGCAGCTTTGATCCTCCAATAGCAACATGAATTATGGTATTATTATAAATCACTCGCTACCACCCGCCTTGATCCTATTCCATGATATTTAACCATCTTGATCGCTACGGCTGTATATATCTTGTCATGTATGCGTGGTTGCTCTTACGACTAGTGGCGATGACCAACATGCAAAAGCAAAGATAAATGAAAAAGAAGACTTGTAACACATAGATAGCCAAAGATTGGAAAGACTATCATGGGTCTTACATGTCGCCCAGATGGGGAGGGGGGGGG